>CM019214.1:25814696-25828571 GCA_009741485.1 Malurus cyaneus samueli
TAGGTTGAAGTGATTTTAATTGTAGTTTGCTTTGTGCCATGGGCAGGGGACCTTTTCAGGCAGTTGCTCAAGCCCATTTTGCTTTTATTTTGGGATTGGGATAAATTACTTTCTTTTCGAGTTGTATTTATTGCTTCTTTTGTTTGGATTATGAAACTTGGGTGCCATTGGCATAGCCGGCCTGAGGTCCTGTAAGTACAATTAGTCTGTGCTTTGATTCTTTTTTGTTATCAATCCTTATTTTCTTGGAATTATGGATTCTCAGTAGTTGGGGGAATGGTGTTGAATTTGAATGATTATACTAGATTTCTTAGGTATCTAGCTCTCTAAGTTTTGTTCGTTTGGATCATTATTCATCGCACAGTTGTTTTTATTGGTTATCCGTTTTTATTGGGATATTGATTAATATTGAACTTTTTGCTTTTTTTAGTGAGGTATATGTAAGAGTTTTTTTTAATGTAGATTTTTAGGTTTATAGACATCATTCAATCTTGTATGGTTGGGACGGTGGAATTGTATTTCCGTGGTTTTATACTGGTTCGTTTCTTGTGTTCCTTCGTCCTGTTTAATGTGCTACCGTGCGTTTGTTTCGGAGTGACTGTATAGCATTGTTATCTTTGAGAGAGTTATCTGTTCTGTCTGTGGTGGAAGAGTCCTGCTGAAATAGTAGTTTGCAGGATCAGGGAGACGTAGAAGTTCTCTCAGCAAGAAGTTCGGAGATGCTTTGTCTGTTATTTATCCTCTTTTTTTTTTTCTGTGACTAGTTTTCTATTGCCTTTGGTTCCAAATGATGTTCATTAGTTCTTTTTTTGCGTTTTTTTTTGTGTTTACCCTGGTGGGTGACTCGCCTCCTCCCTTCTGTGTAGAGGATCGGGGTGTGAATCGGAGTTGATAGGACTGGTTAGGCCAAAGTGCGTTTACAGGATATCTGCTCCGGATGTTTTTTTGGCATTTGCGGGAGAGCGTCTGTACGCCATTTTGGGGCAGTAGCCCTGATGTACCTTCTTTCTTTTCCCTTTTTGTATGTGAACCTCTTTGTTATTTGTTAGGATCTTTTGGTCAGTGCGTTAATGGTTTCTGCTTGTGTGTCCGTTGTCATGGGGGGGCTGGGTCCGATTCGGGTTATGCTGATCATGGGTCACAGTTGATTTCTGGACGTTTGAGTGGAGGCTAGATCATTACTCCTTCCGTGGGTCTTGCCAGGTTGTCCCATCAGCGGCTGACATCTGGGGTGGGTTGTTCTTGGCAATCGTGTTCACTGCTACGTAGGTATTTTCGTTCTTATCTAACTCCTCTCAATTTTAGCATTACACTATTTTTGTAGTACTTTTTTAAGTATCTTGCTGTCTTTTGGTCTTTTGTGGTGAAAATAAGTGGTTTTGGTTTGTCAAGTCCTTCTGGGCTTTCTTTAGGTGAGATTGAGGATTTGTCCGCAGTGCTATCCGACTTGCACTGTTTTTACATATGACTATTGTGTAAGATTGACTCTGTCCTGCCGGGTCATGCCGTTTGTTGGGATATTTTTTTATTATTGTTCTGGTAAAACGTGAGTTTCTAATCGGACGTGGCTCTGTGGGGTAGGAAAATCTGGGTCGTTTCCTTAAGAATAAGGACATAGAATTTAAAATAACATTTAAAAAAAAAAAAAGCCCCCAGAATCAGCGGGGGCAACATTTTTATTTGTCTTTGGACTTTTAGGCTTTTTGTTCTGGTATTTTTTTTATGTCAACGTTTGTTTATTGTTAGGAATTCTTGAGGACATTCTGAATCGCGTTGTCTTTTGCTAACTAGTTAACGACTATCTTGAGATAAGAAAGGAATCCGCATAGTCTGTCGAGAGGAAGTTCCATCCTTTTTTGAGTGTCTTTTCTCTCTTCATCTTTGGTTTTTCCAGATTATGGAACATTTGTGAGATACAGGGTACTGTTGTATTAATGTTTTGTTTCTGGAAATGCCTTTTTGTCTATGGCTTGGTATCCATTTGTAGCCTTGGGGGAAATCAACGACACCAAAAAATCACAATATTTGTATGGCTATTGCATTGCTAGCTCAAGCATTTTGGTTTGTATTCTTTTACGCGTAAGTGCATTTTTTTTTAATTTTTTTTTAGTTTTTACTTGTGCTACTTCGGATTAAGCTTTTATGTTTGGTTATGTTAGGTTCCTTGGTGCTTTGCCTTTTTCTTTCTTCATCCTTTAGGCAGGGTTTTGTTGGTTTGTAGAATTTTGATTTACATGTTATTGGGTAGTAAGATCGTTCCGTGCTAAATCCGATTTATAAAAGTTTCTGGCATTTATTACAGCATATGAGGATTTTAAAATATGCCAGGATATTTTGTATGTATCTGGTGTTCGAGTTTTGTGCGTGTAGCGTTTACTGTCGTACTGACTGTTGCCTGTCAAATGTCTGTGATGACCTTTTATGTCGGGAGGGTATTATGAAGTTTTAATTGTCTGCTCTTAAGATGCTGTTAGGAGAGCTTATGCTTTTGGAATTAATTCTTCTTAGGATTTTAATTACAGTGTCTATAGTTAGAGGACTCTATTTGGTTGATAAGGTTTTTTGACTCATTGTTTTGGGAGAGTTAATGGACATGGGATTGGTTCAAGGTGGTTTTGTTTGAATGGCATCACTTTATTACATTTCTGGTTTTTTTTTTGGGAGTGATCGCGAATTGAACTTTAATTAAGAGTACTTAGATGTGTTTTGGATTCTAAGTGGAAATCATTTCTGCGTGTTCTTTCGTTAAATTAGGCAAGTCGCATTAAAGTTTATCTGAGCTAATAGGGATGCAGAGGGAAGGAGGAGGGAAACAATGCAATGCTGTGTTCGTGCATGAGTGGCAATTTATATGAGTGCTACTGAACACAGTCATGCGTGTATTAATTTCATGCTAGTGATGATCTGCATCCTGGCTTTCTTTTCCATGTCCGAAGTCGGACTGATCGATCCAATAAAGATGGTCGTTGATAATAGAACAGATCAAAGGGTCGTTTTCACTTTGCTGTGAGGGGAAATTAATTGAATTCTCTTGATATCATGATAGGGCAATTATTGAGTGATTAAATTGGATTGGGGGTTTTTAGGCTCGGAACAGTGGATTATTTTGGAATGTTTGATTTGTTTGCCATTAGTCTGTCTTTGTTTGTTATTTCTTTAAATTCTTCTATAAGGCAGTGAGCTAAGAGGGGTGAAAATAGCTTGACAGGATTTTTTTTTCTCGTTTGCAATACAACAGTTTTGTATCATTTGTTTTGATTAGTAAATGGTCCTGGTCTCTGATTCCTTTGATCTCGTGTTTTGTCATACACGCGTTGCAACTTTTTTTCTTTTTCAAAACAAAAGTTATTGTGCACGTTGGGTTTGTGTGCGAGGGTAGGACAGATGTTTAATTGGTATAACGGGGCGTAGATATGTTTTGCTGATGGATAATTTTTACTAATAATTTTTTTCTGTAATTTCGGGGCTCAAGGCTCCTGTATGTCAATTGTTTAGTTGGGTGCCATTTGTAGTTTATTTTGTTTATTGCTTTTCGTCTTCAGTTTCTGTTTTTTGATTTGCTCTATCTGATTTTGTTCCCTGTCAAACTTGTTCATACATTCATATTCACAAGTTCAGGTGTCATTTATTGTACTGTCGCTTCTTATTAAAATGTTTTTCTATTTTTATGTTCAGCTACATTAGCAGGTAATATTTTTTCTTGGTGCCTAAATTGGCAATATTTTACGGTTTAGTCCCGTCTTTTTATTATGTAAATTGTGAGTGTTTTCTTGATTTAGCGATTTGTTGAATCTTATGGTTGAGATTGTTTCAAAAGAGGGACTTTCTGTACTTGAGGATTTGGTTATGGGAAATTATTTTATTTAAATAGTGATATCAGTCGGGTTTTTGTTGGGGCTTGGGGTTTAGCGGAAATAAATGTATTTTTTTTCTTCAGCTTTGTGTATTTCAAATGAATTGATGTAAGATGAACTACTTAACTGGTTTTTTGTTGTAGTATATGTTTTTGTTTTTGCTGTTGTGGTTTATCCAGGATTATCAGCAGTCCATAATGGAATGTTATTGCTTTGTGGGCCGCCTGCTCTGTGCTTTGGGAACTTGCCAATGGAGTAACGTTGAGATGGGTGGGTTGTAGCTTTTATCAGTGATAGCTAGGTAAGCCAGGCGTAATAAATCTTTAAGCCTGCATTTATCTGTGAGTCATTATGAGGTTTGGCAGGTGATTAGGGGCTAGCTAGTGTCAGATTGCTTTTTCTTCCCTGTATTGTTGTGCTCTAGACGTTTAGAAGCAGGAATTTCAGTGATTAAAAGTTTGAGTTTTAAATGAGGAGTGAGTGGAAGAGGTTTTTGCTGTATTGTTTACTGATCTCGACACTACAGAAGGGACATGTTCTGATTATTCTTAGTGTGGTGTATACATGGTAGTTTTCTTTCCTATTGTTATTGGATTGTCTTACTTGACTTTTATTTACAACCCAGGGGGTTTATGTTCTGAATTTGTGGATGAATGGTTTTGTGAAGTTGGTAATGAATACGATCTGTCCTTATTTATACTTTGTTCGCTGCAGATCCCAGTTCGTACTATGGGGTGTAGGGTTTGTATGCTGCTTTAATTTCCATCTGCTGGTCATTTGGAAGGGCTTGGCTTTTTCTTTTTCTTAGTGTGGACACCAGGTAGGTCAGACTGAATTGAATGAGATGCCTTGCTAACTGTATAAGTGCGTCATGTTCGGTGTAGCTATGTTTATTGCAGCTTCTGATTTTTAGCTGAATATGCATGTATTTTCGTTGGCGTTGGGGGGATTTCTGTCGAAGAGCTGTTCTTGTTTCTGTTTCATATTATAAGCTTTGGAAACGTTAAATAGGTCTGCTCATTTGTCATCATTGAATGCAGAGAAGGTAGAATTTTGTATTGGTCCTCTTTTAAATTATGGTTGTGCATGGATATAATAATTTGGTCATCTCATGGTTTTATTACGGTGGGAGTGAAGGCTTTCAGTTTTTGTTTTTTGCTGGTCTTACTCTTGTGCTGTGGGCTCCTTCCCCCAAAGCTGGACCAGATCACTGGTTTCCTTTTGTGAAATTAAATGTGTAGGGGGTTTTCGCTGTGTTACGGTCAGGGGGCCCGATGGGATCATAGGGTTGGAGGTGTGGGCTTGGTGTATGTTGTGGGTGTTTGGCACCCCTGTATTATGAGTTCTGTCTTGGGGTCCCTTGGTATGGGACGTCGCATTGTTTCCACCAAAAAATAGGCTGGGGCCAGGGACTAGATCTGTTACTTTAACTTAGATTGGGATTATGGATACTTAAGGGTCTTTGAGTCTCAGGATATGCAGTTAGCAGTCTTATTTGCCTTCCATTAAGAGGCTGAGAGATTGGGGTTTCAGTGGGAGGGTGGCTTAGGGGATTTTGTGTTGCCTTCGTCTAAAGGATTTTATGAAAGCGGAGACGACTTTTTAAGGCAACGGAAAGTATATGGCTTTAATTGAGGAGGGCGGTTAGTTGACTAAGAAGTCTTTACTGTAGGTGATGATCATGGAACATTTTGTTGGGTTTGGTGCCTTTTCCTGAGGTGTTGATGGGGTATGGCCTTATTGAGGTTTGTGGAAAGTGTTTTCTTCTTGTATGGGAGTGGTTGTGGCTTTAGTTGTTCGCAGAATGCAATGTTTCTATGCATTGTCTTTTACATGTTTGAGGTGGAGAATTTTTCATTTGATCCAGTGTTTATTTGCATGTAGACCAGAGGGGGTCTTTAAGAGGTTTTAGCGTTTTGTTTCTTGATCTAAAATTCTTTCAATTGTTCTTGGCTTTTTTTCATTGCAATTTAGGATTTCTGGGTTTGTTTGTTTGGTTGTTGTTTTGGTTTGGTTTTTTTTTTTTTTTTGTGTTATGTTATGTGATACTTCGTGCTTACGTGGTCTGCTCTCACTTGGTGTTTAACACTTTTTTGCAGTTATTTTGTCTGTGTTTCTTCTTTTTGCGTGTTTGGGGTTGGTTTTTTTACTCTGTTGTTTGCCATGAGACATTGTTTTCCTTTTCTGTCTTTTATTTTTCCCGTATTCGTTTATAAAGAAGGATGTCAGTAGCAAACAGTCATTTTTATTGGTTGTGTTCGTAATTGGAGTTGTCCGTGGGGTACCAGTGTGAAATAATGTTGTATCTTTTTTCTTTTCCGAAACTCAGTGGTTATGTGTGGTCTGCTTTTTTGTATCGGTCTGTCAAGGTTTTACTTTATTTATTTAGGATTCGTTCCTTGATTCTCACTGAAGGCGTGAATGAGGTCTAGATTCTTCCGATATCCCGCTGTAAGAATTGAATTGTACTCTGTTGTCAAGAGCATCTTCTGTCAAAGATAGTATTGTGGTGTCTTATAAGGTGATGCCTTGCACAGCCGTGGTGGGTGATCACCCTCTGCGAACAGGCTTAGGAGAATAATTGTAAAGGCGTGTGTATTTCCTTAAAGTGGAGCTTTTTTTTTTTTTTATTCTTTGCTCTGTTAATGCTTTAAGGTTCAGGTGTTGTCAACTTCTTCCTTAATTGAGTTTTCGGATTTTTTTATTTATGTTTTCTAGTTCGGTTTCCTTGTTTTTTGATTACATGTGTACATTTAGCTGATTAGATATTAAAGCAGGGTGAACTGATCGAAGGTTTGTTGTTTTTGCAGTGAGGGTTTAGGTGACCGGAGAATATATGTATTGTGTATGTTTGTTATCTCCGTTTCAATTCCATACTTCCCTCTTGTAATTCTTAAGGGTATTCAGGTATTTTTAGGTTAGGATGCTTCATACCAATATTGTTTATATATTGTATGCAGAATCTTATTTTGTTTTTTGGTTAGCTTCTAGTTATTTTTGGTAGGCTTACCTCTTACTTAGATGATCAATTAATTTTGTCTTAATTCAAGTTTCTGTTGCTCAGATGATCAGATTTTTGCTCAGTTGGCGGAGCTGCCTGTTGGTTTATTTGTTCATTTTTAATTCAGATGTGTAGTATTGTGATGTGGCTGCTCAGGATGTCTGAGCTCTCAGCTCTTTTGTTGATTTAGTTTTTTTCTCTTCCAAATAAGGTTGTCTGCCACAGGGATTGTCTGTTCTCGTTTTGTGAAGGGAAAAAACACAGAAGTCCACACGGAAAGATAATGTTTGTTTTTTCTGGTTGTTTGTGCGTTTGTAAATTCTTTGCTTAGTTCAGTTGCCATAAGATCAATTTCAATTCATCTGGGCATTTTAAATCTTCGCTGCGCGTCTTAAATTCTTATGTATTTTGTGTCTTCTACAATTTGCAGGGTTTTAGTGCCCATTGATTAATAGAAAAATACTAATTTCAGACTTTTCTCTTATATTCTTCAGAGCTGGAGATGTCATTATGACTAGAATGCCAACATTATATCAATGGTAAGCTTTTCCTTTTTGTATATGAAATTGACCTCTCCTTTAAAAATAACTTTTGTTAAATTAAATTTTATTATCAAAGAGATAAACAGGAATAATTTATTTGTTTTGTCCAACTTTGAATCTGCTAGCTGATGATGCTATTTAATTGAAATCTTATTGCCTGTTTGCTGAACTTGGTCCTAGAGTGCCCAAGTATCATAGAGAGTTTATCATGGACACTTAAGAGAGACATTGCTGTGTTTATGAAACTGGGTTTGGCCACTTCATTGTAGTTATATAATATTCATATTACTTTTAGATTCTACTTTTCTAACAGGGATGTAGCATGGGTCTTCTGATAGTTTGTGTTTTGCACTCTTTCCTGTCATTGTATGTCTAGTTAACTCATCCAAGAGAAAAAAAAAAAGAGCAAAGAAAGAAAAAGAAAGAAGAATATTAAAGGAAAGACATGGGAATAGGGAAGAAGAAGTAAGAGGGGAAAGGGTTGTAGGAAGCAGCTGTTCATATGTAGAGAAAGGTAGTTGATTAATACATATAATATCCTGAAAAATCCATTTTAGTAAATAGAAAATTTCCTTTCAATTCTAAGCAGGTGTTTTGTTGTTTTTTTGTTGTTTTGTTTTTGTTTTGTTTTTTTTTATTGTCTTAACTTTGCCACAAAATTTTTGGGATGTAAGGCAGTGTTCTCAGGAATACTCGATTAGTCTGGATTGCTTAGTCTATACTTTTGTGTTCATTGAAAACAATGGGAAATGCGAAAGATAGAGAAGGTTTGATGAAGACTGCTCACAAACAATTAGAATTATTATCTAGAGCAGCATAATTTGCAGTAGTGTTATATCTACAGACACCTGTCACTAAATAAATGTTATTTCTCCTATGTTCATGCATAAAAGAGATAGGGATACCGAGATGAAGGTTTGTTTATTGTCAGAATTACTTAGGGCTTTTTATCCATAGGTCTAATTCTTTCTGAATCTATGCTTAGAAGTGTTCTTCAGGTAATTCTCAGGGTTCTCAATATTACGTCATAAGGTCTTCCCAATTAATTGCTCATAAGCCATTAACTAACTTGCCTAGCGGAACTTTTAGCAATTGCAAAATAATGTGGTTATTTGTTAATTTTTTGAAACAACTAATTCCTCATCAGAATAATAATAAATCTGTGCAAATCATTACTGGGAATATGTTACAGAATAGATCAGCAGATTGGTTTCTATAGTAGAGGCGAGTTATTTTGAGCTTAGGGCTCTAGTGGGAAAGCACATGAAGATGTTGTCTTTATGCTTTTCAAGCAATTTGCTATCAGGATTTCCCATCGGATTGTATCCTGTTTTGCTGCAAGGCAATCAGAGCTGTTCCGACAGATGTAGCCACATGCAGAAGTGAGATCATTAACTGCATCTCTGAACATGCATTGGCAAAGTCCTGCATGCTCTGCTTGGCAAGAATTTTTGCATTTTCTATTGTGGGGTTCAAGAACTGCATTGGATTGTTGCTATTGCCAACGATTGGTACCCTGAGGCATAATGAGCTCGTTTACACAGCAGCTAAAGACACAGTTCTTTTTTTTTCTTTTTTTTTGTTTTTTTTTTTTTTTCTTTGTGTCATAAGAATACAGACAAGAAGTCTCTGTTTTATATACAACTAAAATTTGGAAGCGCATTTCATATTTGTATCAGCCTAGTCTTCCTTCTGATTTGGGGACGCTGCCAGTGATTTTGCATTTGACAAAGTTGATTTCCTTCTTAATAGTGGCACAGTGCTGGGTTCTTGGTTTGAGCTGGGGTAATGTCTAAACTGTTGATGTGTTGGCTGAGTCTGAGCAGTGTTCACCATAGTCAGGTTTTCAATTTCCTTGTGTTCTGCCAGTGTGGAGTGCTGAAAAACTGAGGGCAGCATGGCCCGAACAGATGACCTGAACTGACCAAGGAGAGTCACTTCTGTGAGAATGCGAAATATACTAATAATGAACTTTCTACATGAAATTAATTTAGACATAATAGATTTAATAGAATTTTTTTTCAATTGTACTTTCAATTATTAACTGAAATGTAATTCTTTGAGTTCAATACTTATATTTTTAGGGTTTTTGTTTGATTGGTTGATTTTTGCACTAGTATTATACATGTCTTTTTCTCAGCTTGCTTGGCCTTTCTTTTGGTTTTCTTTAATATTCATACAAGAATACTTTACACAGAACAAGTTGCGTTATATATCAGGTCCTACCTAGATCTTTTCGGAAATATGGCGTATGTTTGAGTTTTTGTAGTTTTATTTGGGCATTTTAATTTTGTTTTATTATGGGCTTTTGTTTGTTCTGGCTGTGTTTATGACTCAATCTTACACTGCATCAACCCATTAATTAAATTCTAAGCAATGAGCAGATCAATTTTCTTAGTGATTTCACGTTCGGAAGGAGGATTTTCTTTGCACTTTTTTTGATTATTACTTGTAAGAGCTTTCGTTCTAAAGCAGATTAATCGCGTTGATACATGTAGGATATTGTGGGGTTTGCTCGCTATGATGACAGGACTTGATAAGGTGGAAAAAGATATTTCTGACCACGTTTGTTAGTTTAGAGTCTTGAAGAATCTTTAGAATGAACGCTGATTATGCATTCTTTTTTTTTTTTTTTTTTTTTTGCAATTCATTATTTATCTAATTCACAGTGAACGAAGTTGACTTTATATTTTTGCATTTGATTCCATGGGAATCACAAATAAACAGGGAACACTAAAAGAGACTCCGTATTAGCTTTTCTGCTGAACTGACATTTCTTTCCTTAAGAGTTACAGATTGTGTGAGGAAAAAAAATCCCATGTTTTATTTTGTTTCATTTAAATTTTTCGTTGTTCAGAGATTAATTGCTCTTATTATGAGAAAAAAAATTTTTGCTTGTTTCTTCTCAAAGGTGATTTGGAGTAAACTCATTATATAACTGATTTTAAATTATTTTTATCGTGGTTTTTAGCAGACAGAGTTACTTTTTGTCCTTGAGGTGTGTGCCCTGTGGGTCTTGTCAGGGTTGTTTTACCTTTTGGAGGCAGATGGATTCTCTTTGGGGGGGACACGCTTTTGGAAGAATATGTGGGCTGTAGGGTCATTTGTTCATTGTCTCATGGTTGTGCTATGTCTGTTCAGGCCAGCGAGCAATTTTTTTATGTAATCAGTTCTTTTTGCTACTTTTGTTTTGATTTGTTTCATGTTACATTTGTTTTTTGCCTCATGCTGTTACCATAAATTGTTCTTATCCCGACCATATCTGTGTTTTTTTGTTCTCTCCCAGAGAGACAGAGTTGTTCTCCATTACAACGTAATTTATGTTTTTTTCCCTTATGTATCTTGATATTTTTACCAATTTCGGAGCTGCTGGGCTGACTACCAAGTCTTTTTCCTACTTTTGGTTCTCAAGCAATTGGCTGTAGTCAAGGAGAGCGCATGTTCCTACATACCTAGTGTCATAGTAAGAATTGACAATCCTTTGAGTTTGGGAAGTTATGTCGAAGTTTTGTCGTAAAATGTCATATTTCTGAGCAGCCTGCTTGGTTTTTTTTTTTTTTTTTTCAAGATGGGTATTTCCAAGGAAATGGATATTTCACAAAATTAAAAAAGTAAATTCTCGCAAAAAAATCCAGATTATTTTACCTCAAGCTAAGAAACTCTCTAGAGAACCTGGAATTATGTCAGAGGTTTGTCTGCATCAATTTCTGCTCTCCTGTTGCCGTATCAATTGCATACTTTGGTGACTTGAGCTTGTGTTGTGACATGTACAAAAGTATACCAATAGCAGTGTTGTACGGGTGGTTTTCTCTTTAGTAAATTCTTCTTGTGCCAGTTAGTCAGTGTCCAAACTACAAATTTTGAAGACTTTGCTCTCTAAAATTAATATGCATTGTACAAGGAGCAGACGCATCTCAAAAGTCTGATTTCAGAGAAAACAGTTTTAATTGTTACAAGGTTAAATGCAACTTGCAGATAACTGTCATCAAGGAAAACTAATAAAAATATTACCAGAGCAAACAAAGGGGAATCTTTATAAAATAAAGATGCGAATTACTTTCAGAAGTAATTTTTAGAATGTTATTGAATCTACCCTTGGGATTTTCTTAGAAATAAATGCTTCAGATTCTCATCTGTACTGACTTGCTAGAATGTGCTGTAGGTAATTAGATATTGATTCTTGTTGTCATTGAATATACCACCTATTATCCATTTCATGCAATGTGAAATGTATAAAGTCTGAGTTAATCTTCGAACTACTTTTAAATAGTTACATTTCACTTACATATTCCCTGCCACTAAGAAAATTATTCCCATTATAAATTGAAATGCATAAGAAATTTTTAATGGCTAAAAATATTAAGAGCAGTAACCAAAATTTTCTTACTGCTCTTTTTCATATGTACATGTATTTGTAATTCTTTCTGATCTGATCATGTTTGGTCTCATTTGTCAGCAAACATCTGTAGAATAAAATATCAGTAGAAATCACTAAAATCACTCTGAGATTAGTTTTTTCTTGAAAAGTTTTTACTAAATCAATATCTAGTTCCATCTACAGTAACTATTGTTTATAGAGTGATTCATCATAGAATTACAGAATATGCTGAGTTGGAAGGGACCCACAAGGATCATCGAGTCCAACTCCTGGCCCTGCACAGGACCATTCCCAAGAGTCACACTATGTGCCTGAGAGTATTGTTCATGGACCTGTTGAACTCTGCCAGGCTCAGTGCTGTGACCACTTCCCTGTGGAATCTGTTCCTGTGGAATCTGTTCCAGTGCCCAAACACTCTTTGGATGAAGAGACTTTTTCTACTACCCAACATAATCTACCTTTATTCAACTTCAGGCCATTCCCTAAAGTTAATGTGACCCTATAAATCTTACATTGCATTCCTCTGCTCTCTGGTTGATAGTATTCTTCTTTACTTAAAAACTTTTTTTTTTTTTTTTTAATTTTATCTAAGTGAATAAAATAAAAGAACAGAGCCAAACAGGGTTGTTACAGGAAATATTAAAAGTTCTTCAGAAGTAGTTAAATATGCAGTTTAGCTGTACTCACATATTGAATTTTTAGCTGGTACACCCATACACTCAGTTTTTGGTCTTGACTGTGTTTTTGTCTGCACATTTCTGTGAAGATGAAGAACTGGGTATAGAGAATAGAAGGCCACTGCTTTAGTGCATTTTTTTTTTCAAAGATATATATCATATTCAATCTAAAGCAAGTGGTAATAAACTTTCCTTTGAAGAAATAGGGTTTTTTGTAAGTGTATGGTACTAAAAGTATTTAGAATACATTCTAAAATTGTTTCTCTGTTTGTTGTCCCAATGTTTCACTGCCCTGATTTATTTTTCCTTTCTTAGCAAGTTAGAACTTTTAAACATATTTAAAGCTCCATAGGAAGAAATTTATTATATGGTTTAACTCCTTTGTGTCTGAATCCAATACCTAATTTATATTACAATAAGGAAAAGTTACATGTCATAAAACTTCTTTTCTTAATTATTTTTATTTTATTTCTGAGTTTAAAGAGTCTGCTGATGTGAATTTGTAGTATCAACATAATTGTGTTATTCCCTGCAAAATTCAGTTCTTAAGTTTTGCTTAAAGTAGTTAATTGAGAACTCATAATTGAGTAAATCACCCTAATTACTTGGACATCCCTCCTAAATGTATGTTGATTAAATTATTTGAGCCATGAGTGAGCTTCTGAGCACTGATAACATCTCTGTTTTTCCAATAGGACATGTAGTGTATTGGAGTTTTCTTCCTGTCTTTCTGGAAGAAATGGTAGCAGAAATCCAGAGCTTCCAGACAGGAAAACTGCGTAGTGCCTTACTGTGCCCAAAACCAAGCAGACTTTGTCAAGATTTAAATGTTAGTTATTTGCACAGTTTTGAGTTTAGTAATTTGCCTCTTGCTGTCTCCACCCACAGAAAGCCAATTAATGTTGTGGTCTGTTAAGGACAAATTAGTTTTCTCCAACTGACAGCTGATGAAGCCAAATGTAGAAGGGGTCTCATGTTTATACAACTTGGCAACATTCTTTAGACATTAACAGCAGATGGTGATATCTTCTCATTTCAAAAATTTCTTTTATTGATGGTCATATTAAAAGAAATATTTAAGCTTTAATAAGAATTATTGTGCCGCTATTATTTTCTTTTCTTCCTTCAAGCCGAAAGATTAGCATCTCAACAGTTGCTAAAATCAGTAGCTTAGATAATTCCATTAGCCCTACTAGTGGAAGAACTACACAAGATTGAACTAATGACATATCAAACAATGAGGTCCCAGTTTGTAGTAATCTTCCTACCACTAAAACCCAGCAGGAAAGACTTATTTTATTGTAAAGGATAAAGATGGCAGATTCCCAGACGTCAAGCAAGTATTTTGTTACCAGCTTGTTGGTATTACAATGAGTCTTGGTGATAAATTCACAGTATTATGGACACCATTTCATTTTTTCCT
>CM019214.1:25831694-26116000 GCA_009741485.1 Malurus cyaneus samueli
TCAGAAATTCATACACTGATCATCGATTGCTTCCTAACAGCTGTGGCAGTGCACACATAGACAGTGAAAGTGTGTTATAATGCTGTGCAGAAGAAAAGGCCAGCAGTGGTGATGGCAAACTGCAACTCCTGTATAAATTTTCATTCAACTGATGCATCTGGTGAGTGAGAAGAATGATATGAAACTGGCATGTGTATTTTAGGAATACAAAATCAACAAAGGACTGAAGTGAAAGAAAAAATTATGTGTAAGATCCAAAAAGACCATTGAAAAATATCAACTCAAATTCATAAACACTATTTATAAACCTCATATTTTTCTATAAAAAGATGACCCTTCATGGATGAGGAAAAGTCTGTGCATATTGTACCTAGACTTCAGCAACTCATTTGACTCTGTCTTCTACAGCATTCTTGTAAAGAATCTGGCTTGGATTTTTGCTTTCTTCTCTTGGGTAAGGACCCATTGGGATGAAAGGCACTGAATGGAGTTACATCCAGCTGGCAGCCAGTCGTGAGCATTGTCCTCCAGGGCTCACTATTGAGGTCAGTCCTATTTCACAACTTTGTGAATGATCTGGATGAGGAGAACGAGTGCCCCCTCCGTAAGTGTGCCATCAATACTAAGTGAGAGACTGGAGAAAATGATTACTGGCTCAAAATAGGTGAAATTTGTGTGTGTGTGTGTGTCTGTCTGTGTGTGTGTATGTGTATGTATGTGTGTCCGTTCCTCTTCCTCCCAATCCCCATATTTCAGTTGTTTTGAGCCAGCAATCATTTTCTCCAGTCTCTTACAGGACAGGAATATTTATCTGCAGGAGGGAAGGGAGGCTCTACAGAGGAATCTGGGCAATCTGGATCAGTGGGCTGAGGCCAATTGCAAGAGGTTAAACAAGGCTCAGTGGCAGGTCCTGCAACTGGGACCCCATGAATCACTACAGTCTGGGGGCAGAGTGCCTGGAAAGCTGCTCAGAGGAAAAGGATCTGAGGTGTTTGGCAGCTGGCTGAACATGATCCAGCACACACCCATGTGGCCAAGAAGGCCAGTGACATCCTGGCCTGTTCCAGCAATAGTGTGGCCAGAGGGACCACAGCAGCGATTGACCCCTTGCATTTGACACTGGTAAGGCCGTACCTTGAGCGCTGAGTTCTGAACCACTCTCTACAAGATATTGATGTGCTGGAGAAGAAGCGCAACAGACTTGTGCCTCCACAGAGAAATTTAACAATCTATTAAAAATATCATAATAGTAAAAAGTGTCATGGAGCTGATTTTCTTGTATATTTTAAAGACGTTGATAGTGACTAAATATGCATTTGGTTCAAAGGTGTAATTATCACGTACTTAAAATCACTGTGGATGCAAAATCATTCATTTTAAATAGATTTTTATATTCAACAGTTTGCCCCTTTGAAGCAGTTTCCTAACTCAGTGGTATAAATTAATTAATTAATAAAAAATGAAAAAGTTCTTGAAAATGTAATACACTGTTAACCACAGGTGACTATATTTTTTTCTTTCTTATTTACACTGCATATCCTGTGATCTAGATGTTGATTTGCCTTCAGCATATAATTTTGCAGGAAATGGTACGTAATTGGTATTCAAATCATTCTCTGTATACTGCTAGTAGTGGGCTGCTTCCAGAAGGGACAAATGCCTTAAAGCTCATTTAAAAAAACCTACTTTTTTATAAGTCACTGGTTCTTTTCTGACATAATTTAAATTTAAGAGTAAAATAAATTCCACATCTAATCAATAACAAGATTGTGTTTAGGAAATAAATGATTACTGTGTTAAAGTAAAAAAAAAAAAAAAAAAAAAAAAAAAAACAAACCTACTCCATCACAAAAATTTGCATATATTATCGATCATTTCATACACTTCATTTGGTATTCTATGAGATAGCTTTGAACAGAACAGAACAGAACAGAACAGAATGTCCTCTACACTGTCATTTTATTTTTTTTTAAACCATGTAATGTTATGGAAATCTTCAGCATTTTTTTTTCTGTCACAATGAGATGATTAAATACATAAAAGCTTAAAATGCTATGTAATATTATCTTGAACTGCAGTACACAAATGATGGGATTTGAAAATGTGTATTGCATGCATTTTCAAAGAGCTGCAATGTTAGAATTGCAAGCAACTACTCTGTGGACTGGGCTTTGGAATGAAGTTAAGACAACTGAAGATGTTGAAAAAGACAGCTGAGAAAAGAAAAAAATGCTGATCACATTTATTGAATAACAACTAAATAACAAAATGATGGAAGTTGCAGGTAGAACCATCAGGGAGGGCTGGATCTCACAGTCCTAAGGCAAGTTATGAGAAACAGCCAAACCCCACAGAAGGATGGAGAGGAGCACAGGGGTGTCTTTGCAGAGTATGATTTTGTAAGGAAGGCAGTGGCTAGGTAACAGTATCAGTAACATTGTGCAGAGCTGAGACTGCCTAGATAGCAGTATGAAAATGGGTTATATCACCATTTGGAGGCACTTTTCCAGTTTGGACAAATGGGTAAGTAGACATCTCAGAGAGTTCATCAAGAGGGATGTGCTAAGCCCTGCAGCTGAGGAAGACCAACTCTGTGTGCCTATATCTGCAGGGGTCTTACTATCCATAAAATAGCCTTTCAGAAGAGGACCTGGCACTCCTGCTGCCCACAACCCACACGGCTCCTGGATGGCATAAGGAAGTCACCACCAGGGTGAAGGAGTTATCCTTCCCCTCATGAGAATCATCTGGAGTGCTGGAATCCAGTGCAAGGATCCCCATTAAAAGACAGACTTGACACAGAATTGCGTCCAGCAAAAAGCCACAGAGACTGACAGTAGGTTGGGACACCTCTCATAGGAAGAGAGAATGAGAAAGTTAGGGCTGTTCAGTTTGAAGTGGAGAAGCCTAAGAGGGGATTTTGCCAATGTGTTCAAATGTGTTGTTCAATGTGAGGGTCTAAAGAAAATTGAGTCAGACTCTGCTCAGTGGTGCTCAGTGCCACGACAAATGAGTGGATGCAAATGAAAATGCAGCAAATTACATTCAAATATAAGAAAACATTTCTATTTGATAATATTCAAGCACTGGAAAAGCTGCAGAAATAGTGTGGGTTCTCCATCCTTGGAGATACTAAAAACATGATTGGATCAGCCCTGACCAAACTGCTCTAGATGATGAGGTGGGATTACAGGAGCTCCAGAGAGGCATTCAAAACTTAACTATGGTCCTGCAACTTTGTGAAATATTACATGTCCATGCAGATGTAACAAAATGTGTGACAAATGATGGGAAAATCAATACGGACTGGAGGTTTATCTGGAAGGACCGTAAGACAGAGAAAAGGAGGCAAGCAAATAGGAGGGCTGTTGGAGGGGCAAGGACTGAAGATTGAGTGGTTTGTGTTTCCAGGCTGCCTGCATTTGCTATCGAAGCTTTGCCTGGGTCACCCTGGCTGAGGCCAGACAATAAACCAAACCCATCACTGTTGGTACCTCATAGGAGAGGGGCTGGCTTGAAAACAAGTGGAAGACTTTTTTGAAAAAGAGAAAAGAAGAAAAGTAAAAAAATATTCTCTAACATGGAGGAACTGAGACCATTTTGTATTTCAAAGTCACAAAGGATTGTATTTCAAGAAAATTTTATTTTTGGATTTTGTTTTAGTTTTACTTGCAAAAAGCTTATCCAAAAAAGAAATGTGGATCTGAGAAGTAGAAGAATAAATGGGTTGTGTGGCATGTCCCACTCTTTTTCTGATGAGAGAAAATCCACCTGTAACAGTAGCATGATAGGAGAGAGTGGTAGCAGCAGCTGGAGATGAATAAAACTTCCTACCGTACCACCCGTGTTGTGACAACATCTGTGTTGTTTGGTTTTGGTTGGTGGGGTTTTTTGTTTTGTTGGGTTTTTTTTTTTGTTTGTTGGCTTTTTAAAAAAATTGTCTAAGAAGCATCAAAGTTAAGACAAGTAGTTAATCCTTTCTGAAAATGTGTTAATTAGGACTTCAGGCTTTTTCCCTTCCTTTTATCAGTGTTCCAGTCAACACTAAGAATGTAGAACAGAACCAGTTAAAGAACTGTTGGAGAAAATTGATTCATACAAGTCTGGACAGTCAGGAAGTCTTGCAGGGTCATATTACCTAATTAAGAGTTGAAGAGCTTTTTGATCTCACTACTCTTTCATAAAGTGATAAAATCAAAAAAACATAGATGTGTTCCTAGTGTTTGTGAATTTGTGAACCTTGTAAAACCTATTGCTTCAAGGACAGCTGAGCTTTGATGAGTTGGTAGTTTAAGATGTAAGAAGCTTCTGTTTATTGTACCCTGAACTGTAATTATTGAGCCATGGGGTACATTAGGATGGACTCTTGAACTCTGAGTTGGTTGCACACGTTTTTTGGCTTTTGCAACTTTCTGTAATCCTGGAGTCACGAAAAATTATTCAGCTAAGCAGAAGATTATTACTAAGAGACTGAATGAAGTCCTCAATTATTCAGATTCAGTTTAGGTGACTGGAAGCTTTATTTAGAATATTCATTTGTGGAGCTGAGATGGCTGTATTTGAAGCAACCTTTTGTGTGTGCCTGTGTCTACCTACACACTTTATTGAAGATAAATGAAAGGAATTAAAAGAGTGGATCAAATTGCTTATTGGTGTTGTCAGACGTGAATTTTAAGCAAGGAGAAATGCTCTTGAAAATTAAGATACTAAAATAGATCAAACTGGGAAAAAGGCCACAGGAACGCTAAGTAAATTTTCATGCAAATTGATGGGCCCAATTAAACCCATCAGACTTCATTATAATTGTGCAAGCACAGGTTACAGCTTCTCTGTCTATACAGGGATATTAGCTGTGTGACTCAATTCTTTCCCATATAGATGGAAACAGCAGCTCTCTAGAAGAAACCCACTGGTTCTGGAAAACATGAGTATTCAGGGTTATTTTGGCAGAAAGCTTTGAGTACTAAAAATCTAATACATGTTTACTGCATATATTTACACTATATATACATTTACATGAAATAGGATATGCATGCATAATAATGTGTGTCAATAAAACTTTATATTTGTTAGATAGTTAGAATGTGAACTTTTTAGAATAGAAGGGTTTTTTTTTAGCTAAAGAGCAGAGAAGGTGATGAATTACAGCTTGCCTGGATTCTGCTTTGCATAGAAAGTTGTGTCTTTTACAGATAGGTACTTGCAGTTTCAGACTTTCCAAGTTGGTCACCTGGTCTCAGTAGAAGACTACCAATTCAGAAAGAGAATCAGCTTTAAATGCCCCTTTTGGCATTGTCAAATTTAAATTTTATGAGAGAAAAGACTGTGTGTAGCAATGTGTGTCATGCTAATGTCTTTGCTCTTGCTGAGCTAAGGCACACTGATCTCAGAGCCTGCACTGGATTGTGTCCACCCTGTCAGCCAGAACCTGGGACTGCACTACAAGTTTTTGATGAATGACACCAGATCTGACATTTACCTAAGGAAGTTATTTAGTTTAAGACTCGTTTATGGCTGACATGACCAGATCTCAGAGATCAGTGAAGACCTGAATAACTTCCACTTTATAGTCATTGTCCTGGAAAAGATCAAACTATTAATCAATTTGAGGTTGTATAGACTGACACCTTGTGAAAAATCCCCGAATACTACAGCCACGTGTATTGTAAGTACTTAGTAGATAGCAATCATTGCAAAACTCAGTTAGGCATAATAAGTCATATCAAGCTATTTTTGAACTCCTTAGTACTTGGCAGATTTTTCTTTCAACAGCTTCATGTTCCTTAAATTCAGCCACTAATTCTTATGACTGTCAAATGCCTCAGTGAGGCTTTATAGAGCAGCATGGAAAGTTTTGCACTTTATTGGCTTCAAAGAAACAGTCACTATATACAGCACCAGTGGGTGCTTTTCCTCTCAGTTGCAGTATAAAGAATTTGGCTGTACCTGTTTCCTTTAATGGATACATCTGTTGCTTTTTGGCCTATAAATTCCAATGTCATCCTAATGTCGAATTCCGATGCAAGCTGTGCTTTAAAGTGATAGTGCATGACAAGTTTATGCAATTTAACAGCAGATTTCCCTCATTATAACTGCTTCTGAGAAAATTGTTTTTGTCATAGTGACATGTCATATACCACTTAGCTCTTCTGTTTTTAACCCTGTGAAAATCTTACCATTTTAAAGATGATTATATCGCTCAGCAAAGTGAAAATATTCCATTCAAGAGATTGTCCTCCCTCATTTAGTAAAACTTTTTGAAGATGTCTGGAATGGGGCATTATCCAAGGCAAGGAATACATTCTATTTTACTTATAAATGTTAAGTAAATGTCGACAATTTTATGTCGCACTCACCCAACTTATTTTGTCCCACACATTTAAGTTCTGCTAATAAGATAACACATTTCTGTTCTTGAAAGAATACTCTTCTTCAGTTAGAGATGGAATTTAAAACAGTTAGTGAGAAGCAGCATTGAACACTAAGAGGAAAGCCTTTCCCTATCTCCCTGGTTCGTCTTTCACCACATCAGCTCATGGACTCATGGTCCAGGCTTGGATTTTGAAAGACTGAGAAAGACTACTGGCTGCTTCTTTTAATAATTTCACTCCTTAAACATATTATACAGATAACTAGTGAACATACCTAAAGCACTGCACACTTTCAATTTGCTTTTAGATACAAGAGAACTCAGTTGAATAATTTTTAAATGTTTTTCAAGTTCTGTAATTGGAGAAGGGATTTATATAGCTATAGGAATAATAGGTATTCAAGTGTTCATAAAAAAGAATTAAAGACCAATATCACAGTCTATACAGAACTTTTCAGTTAAAAGCCTGAAGACCTATAAGGTTTTGTAAATTACAGGGGTCTGATGCTTCAGAAATATTGAGATAATTACGATCAAATCTTTCAGTTCTGTGTTCAGCAGTGCAGTGGCAGCCACCGAAGGAGTTAGATCATCTATATGCTGGTGGGAGTGAGATTATCAGGAAGGAAACAAAAAGGGAATATATTTATGAAGACTCTTGCGTTCTAATTTGGGCTATTAGACAATAGCTTTGTAAAAAAAACACTTTCCACTTTCTACACAAAGATTGTAAAAAAAAAAAAAAAACCAAGGTTTTATGTTTCAATAAATAAATCACCCCATCCTCAAAGTCCTACATTTTATTTTAATTAAACTGTAAATTTCTAAAATTAAATGTCTTTTAGAAATGGACTACCATCTTCTGATAATGTTGAAATGGAGTTTTTTTAGTATTTACCTTTTTTCTATTTCTTTTCAGGAAAAATAGTTCAGTTAATGTGAAGCATATTACAATGAAATTTGGTAGATTGAGATATTAAACTGAAATATTTCCCTCTTGCCTATATCAGCCCTGCAAGATATAAAGGCCTCAGAAGTAATCAGTATTTTTTATTTTAAGATTTACGTAGGCAATAGTAAATAATACTTTCAGTAGAATTCTGAAGCTCAGAATAGAATAACAAAATATGAATGGCTTTTTTATTTGTTGGACTTGGTCAGATTTGATCACTAAAGGAGTAAAGGAACTTGACACCAGTTTTAGTCTTCCTTTATAAGCTCTCCAGCACAGGGGTAGTCCTGTGCAGGACCAGCAGTTTGACTTTGATGATTTTTATGATCCCTTCAAACTCAGGATATTGTATTTTTTCATGATAGTTTTTATATGGGATGTAAGTGTACTTGTGCCTATTTGTGTGATTAGAGCGATTCCTAAGAAAGGATTAAGTGACAAAAAATACAAGTTTAAAAGTCCTTGTCTGAGTCACACATTGATCAAATCATACTAAACAGTGTTTTATACTTCTTGTATGCCTTATAATTCTTCTAGTCCGTACTTTAGGTTTAACAAATTTTACTAGAACCATGTGTTTCTCACAGAATTTTTTCTTACCTTTGAATTTACACAAAACCACTTACATTTAAAGAAAACCTTTCAAGGTTTTTTTTGTTTGTTGTTTTTTTGTGGGTTTTCCTATTTGTTTTTTCTTTGTTCTTGTTTTTTTCTCAAACAATTTTTATTGACCAGTTTCTGGCATTTAAGTTATTCTTCTGCAGGCATGTAAATCAGTGTCTTTTGAATTGAAAGAGGCATAATAAATGAATAAGTATTTTTACAGACCTGTTTATAAAGCACAAAATATGTTTTATAGCATACAACAGCTTTTTTGCATAGATTTGTGATGGAGTTTTAGAATTGTATAATTTCCGGTGTAGGAAAATTCCATAAGGATAATATGAAACTGTCAAAGTTTTCAAAACAGAGAATTTTTTTTTTTTTTAAAGTAACCAATTCATTCATTTGATATGTTAATTTTAGGAAGAGGTATTTTCCCAGTAAATCAGAAATTGCAGGGTAAGGAAAATTCTTTTCTTTTTTTTCTTCTCCATGCCTTGCAAGGATAAATAAACACTGAAGCAATTAATATATTGCACTGTCATATAAAACTAGGGTAACTTGATATGGAGCTCATTATGCTTGGATGAAGGCATTCTATTTAGTTACTTTCCTAGCAAGTTCAGTGAGCTTCTTGCAGGTGTTTATTTTTAAGCTAACTGGGTCCAAGGATTTCTGTAAATTGAAAATAGCTCTCTGTGGGGTAGCCTTCAGATTTCAAGCTTCTAAATCCATTTCTGCTGTCTTTCTTTTTGCTGAAAGACACAATTAGAATTCCTGTGCAGTAAAACGCTTCTCAATATTCCTGATAAAAGAAGCTCCATCTATTTCAGTCACAAAAACATAAATAAATAACTAGACCCTGTATTTGCATGTGTTTGTAGAGATTCAATTTGACTTTCAGATACCTTGGTTGGGATGTTCAATATTAATAGGTACTCGATTCCAAGATTAAGCTTTGAGCTCTAGCAAACCACAGGGGATGGGGGTGGCAGCGAGCAGCTGGGTAGCACTTAGTGGCCACCTGAGGTTATACCATGATATTATGGAAAATCACTTCTTGAAACATTTTCTAAACAAGGTGTCAAATAAACTTACTGATCACCTAATATCCTGAATTTACTTCCTTTTCCCTGAAAAATATTTTTATACCTATTCAAAAGGAATAGTCCATAGTTCATCACTCTAGGACGGGTTCTTGCAAACGCAGTGAGATGAGCAGGATCACAGTTTCAACTCTCATTAAACAATCTTTTTTTCCTCTAAACTGCTCATGCAAAAGGAAGGTATGTCTTACTTATCATTCCCTGTTTCCACTAGGAATTGATGGGTAGGTAGTGCAAACCCAGTAGTCTCCTTTTCTCTGTTTAGGAAAAAATTCCCTTCTGGAGCTTAAAATATTGGAAATGGCATCATGGGAGACTGTATCTACTTCCCACTGCAGATTCTTTAGTGAAAATTAGAGCCACATAATAAAGTAGGATTGCTCCATCTTTCACAGCCCTTAGAGATAATTCAGAAACTTTTTTTTTTTTTCTCGTGAAAATATGTGGCTCTACCTACAGAGAAGAAATATAGTCCTTTGTTATTGAAGCCACATGTCTTTTAGTTACCCACTTACTGTATGAACAGTCAACATAATTATTTCCAAAGCAATTCAGAAGGTGAGTTAATAGCTTCTTTTTTTTCTTCAAGGTATATGTCGTACTGCGGAGCTACAAAGACATATTACAGTTTTTTGTTGCCCTGTCTATCATCAAAAGCAGTGTTAAATAACTTTGTATTCCACTTAAGATATTTTTGAGGCTGTAATGAGAAGGGAACTCACACTTAACTGAGAGAATCCTATTTTTTTTTAAGAGTCATTTTCTTTCCCTTTCTCCTCCCTAAAATAAATATTAAGATATTCAACAAAAATAATACATACTTTCATATTAGAAATTTCATGGCATTTGCATTATATTAGCTCAATTTCATGCCCTTGAATACTTTGAAAAATGAATTGATGAATATACTTAAATGCCAAACTCATCACTAGGCCTGTCAGTTCCTGAAAGAAGCATCTACATTTTATAAACTGGTATGACTAGAGAGATTTTTCCAATTCACCTTGGCTATGTCCTCTTATGTTGATAGTTACATGAATAGCCAACAGCGTTTTTATGTGGGTGATGTATGACTTACATATAAAACTGTGCCAGCTATGTATCTTCTACCTCCTATAAATGAAATATTAGGCAAGTCTTCAAGTTGTGGTATTTTTTTATTTTATTTGAACTTCCATGAAACTAATTTACTGACAACTGGAAGTGCAGCCGCACTATAAATGCAAACTTGTATTTATCATGGAGACAGAGATTTTATCAACTCAAGGTCATATTAAAGGGTTACTCATCTTCTTTTATCATATTTCAGAGTGTATGAAGGCTGATATGATTAAATGTTAATGACAAATTATATTTGGAATTAAAACAATGGCAGTCAATATAACACAATTTGTATCCAAAATGATGCCATTTTTCAGATGTGTGTATGTATATGAGGATGTGATACTGAATTTTCTCCCTACCTTCAAATTTTGATTTTTTACGAGAACTCAGCTTCTTTACAAAATTTTCTTAAAGCCAATAAATACAATTCAATACACTCCAGGTTAATATTTCAAATAAAATATGTGTAAACTGAATTCTAATATTTTTTGGAATGTCTTCATAACTCAAGTTATCATCTGTCTCCATGAGTTTAGGCAGTCATCTCAAAACTCTATTTTTGACCACCTTCTAAAACCATGGAAATATTGCAGTGTCATCATGTGGCATCATGTGAGGGTAAAACCCTCAAACCTTTTACAGTGTCAAATTTGGTTCAGTAGAACTTCTGTGGGGTGGACAAGAGCTACCTAAATAGAGAAAGATAACATTAGGAAAATATTTAGATGAAGTCCTTTATTAGAAGAAGCAGCATGCATCATGGGGTAGAGCATCTATGTGAGAGTTTTTGAAAATGGACAATGATTGTGGCACCATAAGCTTCAGAACATGTTCACTTTCTGGTCATTTGAATAATGTTTTCTCTATCAGCAAAAATCAGTGAATGAACACATAAACACATAGCAAAAGGGATCCTCTATGGAGGATTTTCCTCAAGGAGCAAAAAATGCTAGATTATTTCACAAGGTAGTGCACTGCATTAACTATTTTAACTCTAAATTGATTAGTGTGTCAAGAGTGGGTGGCAGAGGGAAAACTTGAGATACACAAACAAATTGGAAATAAAACTGTTGCTACTGTTCCCATGTTAAGATCATCATGGTAAGTGGGGAATAATTCTGTTTATGTTCTTAGAAATAAAGCATATCTACAGATTGTCCCAACATAATGTTGAAATATTAGTGCTAATTGTCTTTAATGAAGAGAAGGAGTAAAGTAGTTTTTTTTTTGGATAAAAATAAGTAAACAAAGGAAAGGTAGTAATCACCTTGCTAATCTGATAATGCATTTTCCAAATAGTCAGGAACTGCTTAGCCTCAGGCCATAATAATTGCCTAACAGAAAAGAATATTTTTTTAAGCAGAAAGGACAATTTCGTGCTGAAAATAAGTCAGCAGTTCAGTAAAAGATCCTACTCTTTTCAAGTCAAATGCTTAGGCTGAACTTTTTGTTTTTAAGTAGGTTTTCTTTTCACTCAGTCCTGAAGTGAGTTGGTGCCTTTCACTTTTCCTCTTTTACTATTTTGATTTCAGAAACATAATAAACTAAAAAATATGGTCTTAATTCAAAGTAGATTCATGGAAGAAAAGGCTATCTGATATTTTTTACATCAAACTCACTGTATTTCTTCCCTTTTTTTTTTTTTCTTTTATCAGAGGAGTTTATATTTCCTGAACTTTTTCTACTTTATATCTTTTCATCATATATTAAAAGGGATCAGGAAGAAAATGGCAAACCAGAAAACATGTTCCTGTCACAAAAATAGCAGCTCATGGTAATTTAAAGTCTACTAAGTTTCAATTGGTAATTACAGAAAAAGATTAACATATCTGAGCATTATTAAAGAAATTCCAACAGCACAACAAAAGCAAGTGTCTGACTTTTGTTCTATAGTCTTCTGGAAATCAGATAATATTAAAAAATATCTAAGTATTGAAAGGAAGTAATTATCACCAAAAAAAAAAAAAAAAAAAAAAATCCATGATTCTTCTAGAATAAGGTCAGGTGCTGGAGGTGCTTGAGAAGGTCATTGTTGATCCTCTGTAACTTCCAAGGACAGTCACTCACACTGGGAAAACTCCCATCTTGATTAACATGGACTTTGTCAAAATCAGCAAGATACAAACACAATTTGGAGCTGTCAGTGGTGGGAACAGATAAGATCTCAGGTGATTAAACTGCAAAGCTCTACTTATGTCCCCGATTATATTTTTACAATTTTTAACAACATTTAAATGATTTCTAGGATTGAAATTTCTACTTGTTTCTTTGATATAAAATAGAGCACTTTGTCAAAAAGAAAAAAATAAACTTCACATTTGTCTTTCATTTTCTTGTTTTAGAAAAGGAATCAGCATAAATTTATATTTTAATATCTTTTTTTTTTCTTCTCCTTTTTTTACACTTAGATGTATTTCTTTTGCTAAAAGTGTTTAAGAATTATTCTTTTATTATCCAAGGTGTGACATCTTTTTACATTTGAAAGATTTTGCAATGAATATTAATACATATCTTCCTGAGAAAGATGCATAACTCTTGTGTCAATTTTGCATCCCTTTAGCGGAGATTTTGAGAGATGACCTTTTTTTACAATATATTCTCTGCTTTATCTTTCCCAAAATTAGAGTAAGGACATCAGTAGTTTCATCTTCCAAGTCGTTTAGCATCAGATGTTTATCCTGAAGCAGCCTTTAACTATGCTCAAGCTCAGTCACATCCAATCATCAGCTTTTATCATCAGGGTTTCAGCACATCTGACATGGACCTTGATTTCCCAGGTGATGCTCAAGACACTACAAGATTTCAAATAAACAGAAAACAAGCTGCAACAGCATGTGAATGAGAAAGCTACCTCCCTTGACAAAGACTCATGAATACTTCAGAGAATAGAAAGTGCTGGTTGTTATTAGATTTTTCTAAGAGAATCTCAAGCATAATTCTTTTAATAAAATGGCAGTTTGGAAAAGAATTTCTTTTCATATTCTGCAGTGGCATAGGGAAATATAAACTAAATTTCTGCAGGGGTTCATAAGCCAGTTGCAAAGTACCAGGTTATAATGAAGAGGCTTCATTTTCAATTCATCAGATACCTTCATCCAAGCAAATCTTCTTTTAGCAAATTCAGTAAATATGTTGATTCATATTCAGTGCAGGAGTAATTCATATTTTAATATTAATTCATACAGTCTGTACTCATCAACAGTGTTGGAATACATTTACCAGAGATGCCCCTGAAAAGATAAGCTTGTACAACTTTGCAGTCACAGAGGTTACCTGTCTGGAGAGTGCATCCTCCCACTCGCTTATATATTTTCTGAGAGGAGAAGGGGAAAAGGAGGATATGTTTCCAGTGTTTTGCTTTATGTAAAGATTGTTTTGAATGTCATTCAGTGATTATGATGATAATTTTCCTTTGTAAGATTTATTTGGCTTCATCATCTAGCCTGTGTAAGTGAGGGATGGATTTCCCATAAGAATTAACTAAGTTTGCATTTGCAAACACATGCAAGTAGGCAGCTTGCAAGGCAAGGTACAACAGGCACTTGTATCATTAATATATCAGTGCAAAAATCCATTCTGGAGTATTCGACTTGAAAAATGAGTGACAGAAGTGTATCCTGAGTTTGAAACACTAATGAAGAATTTTAATCCTTCAAGTTCTTAGGTAACGTAATTATACTAGATTATTCTACTGTCTCACTCCCACTTCCATCTGAAAAAAAGCTCTTTTCACAAAATATAAGAAAAATGCATTGAACTAAAAATTTGATCTAATGTAAATGTTTCNAAGCTCTTTTCACAAAATATAAGAAAAATGCATTGAACTAAAAATTTGATCTAATGTAAATGTTTCGAGTAAAAAAAAAGAAATTAAAAAAAGGGGGACTATTAAGAAAATTTACTTGCTGACAAAATTCCCCAAAATGCTGAATCCTTATTTTAAACTCCAAAACACAATGTTATGGATTAGATTCATAGAATAAGATCAGCCAAAAGACATTCCCAAAATCTGAAATTTTGTAGTCCACTTAATTCTCAGTTTTCACCTGCAAAACTTTTACTCTCAAGACAATGACCCTCAATCAGAAAATATGTAGGGCTTTTTTTCCAGGAAAGCACTTTTAAACAGATATTCATATTTTTTTCTACAGACACTGCTTAATCAAAATTACTTGATCAAAAAAATCAAAGCAAAAAATCACTTGATCAAAATATTATAAATGAAAGTATTTATATCAGTAGACTATGAAGGATTGAAGACTCCTACCAGTCTGGAAGAGCTCCAAAATGAAATGCTGACAAAATTAAACAAACAAACAAAACAAACAAACAAAAAAACCAACAATAAAGTAAAAAAAAAATAAATACACAAGATACAATATTCTTAATGTTATGCATCTGATAATGTTTTTAAACACACAATTACTATTCATTAAAGTTATCTTGAAGTTATCAAAGAGCATTCTATGAAAATACATCAACTTGTCATATAATGTTTAAAAAAATAAAAAAAAAGAGGTACAAGGAAGAAATTAATCACAAAAACTGCTCAGCTACTAGCAGAAATATTGAAACAAGCTTTAGAAAGTGTATTATGTGGCCTCAATTTGAGTATGTTGATCACAGTGTATATAATACAACTGGATCAAGTATAGAGAGGAATCACTAGAACAATAAAAGGCAGACTCATAGTAAGGGAATAGCTAAATTAAAAGGACTGCTCCAGAATTCAGAGTGAGAGAAGATTTGATAAGCATAAGATCACTTATATCATTAAGAAATTGAGCTCTTACAATGTATCATAACTGCTGAATTCTTCTCTTTCTCCTTAAATGCAGATTTCTTCAAAGACATCAGCAGTCTCCTGATTCAAAAGAGAAAGCCCTTCACACAACACAGAGTTAAACTGTGAGTAGCATGATGAAGTCATTACAGAATTCCAGAATCCATATTCTTGGTGTTGCAAAGCCTGCTAACTACACAATATAGAATATCAATCCATCCAGGGATATTGCATGGAAATATCAATACAAATATTGTTGCTCAAGAGGTTCCGGAGCTGGACCTTGCTGTGAACTTGTTAATATATTCTTTAAAAAATAAATTGTTTTTGTTTTTTTCCTCCCAATATTCTTTCTTAGTCCTTAAATATTGGATGGTACTGTGGAATGATATTGTTGGGCTGGGTTAATCTTCTATCTAACCCAGTATATCCATTTTTACATCTCATAGAAATTAAAATCAATATAACTTAATATTATGTTTGCATTTGACAGAAAAAGATGAGCTGCACTTCTCCATTCTGTCCAATTTTATAAAAGGGTTTTCTTCAGAGGCTGATGAAGGAAGAAATGTGAATAAAATATCAATGTAGAATTTTTTCTAATAAGACTTTCCTTCGAATTTTCTTCTGTAAACTGTACAAAGCTGTTTATGAAGCATGTTAGATAACTATGTTTAGCTTTGTTTTTGCCTGTCTGCATAGAGCACCTGGAGAAGCTTTTCTGGAAAGTACTGAAGTGATAAAGGTAACCTGATCCTCAAAGTTTAGGGTTGTTTCTCAGTCATAGATGTATTGAGCTGTAGGAGGACAAAAGAACTCGGTACATTGTTCTGTCCTGCAAATATTGTATCTGGTCTATTAGAAAATCAGGGCATCTCCATAGGTTTTTAAAATTTGCTTACTTTTCAAAGAGAAAAATTTAAAATGGAAGTAGATGTATGTGCAATAATTCTTCAACAGTGTCTGTAGAAATTTCCTGAACTTAATAGTAAATCTGGAGCTTTGAAAAAGTTCCACTGTTTTTCTATTCTTGAAAACTGATACATATATTTAAAAAATATTTAAGTTATATTTTGAAATATTTCAGTTATACTTCTAATTAAGACTATTCTAAACACATTGTAGCATAAGCAGCAGCACAACTGGTATTTTTATGCAATTCTAATTTATGCACGCCTTGAAATACTGAATTTTAGTTTTCTTTGTGCTTTATTATCATAGATTCATTCAAGTATCATATAGAATAAAATAATATTTTTTTAAAAATCTTCTCAAATACGTTCACCAATAGCTTAATCCACTTCAAGCCACAAATACATAAATGATATATTTGATTTAGTCTTGCTACATGGCTAATGCCCTTTTAGCCCGGGGCTCTGAGGGACCAGCCCCTGTCCAGCCCATTCAGAGTTTCTCCTCATCCCTGTTCATGGCCCAGGACTCCATTTCAGCCCAGCCAGCCATCCCTCCCTCCAGCCATATTTCAAGAACTGGTCTTGGTCTCCAGTCCCATCTCCTTTTGCCCCTGACTGGCCCCAGGCCAGGGTTTTATTTTTTAAGGTATAGTGTTAGCAACTGAGATTGACGTAGTGGATGGGTGCCATGGCTGCATGTTCGACTTTTTTTTTTTTTTTTTCCAATGATTAATTAACCTGGAATGCACAAGACTAAAATAAAGCAAGTATTTTCCCATGGTATTTTTATACCCGTTGTCCAAGTGTATAAAGTCAAAAGGAAAACTATCTAAGTAGTAGAGTTTCATAAAATAGAGGTTTTCTTTCAGAATTTTGGGCAATTTTCTGATTGAATGATTGAATGATTGAAATATCACGTTGGTTTTTGCTAGCATGGTTTTGAACTATGAAAGTCTCAGAGAATTAATATTAGCACCTACATTGTATCATGACACACTTGTTCCCATCCTAGAAACAAATGAACAAGTATTTTTCAACATTGTCATATATCTAACTTCTCAGATATAGAATATTTTTTCAAATGTATCTTAATATTTGGTTATGTAGAGAATAGAGGATCTAATCCAAAGCTCATGAGAATTGTTTAGTCAAGGACTATCAATATTTTTAAGGGATTTTTTTCAAAATTAGAATGTACATGCAGAAAACTGTTTCTTAGTCTCCATAAGACTTTATGAAGGGGAGTAAATTTGCTTTCAAAAAACCAGGTGGTTTAAAGTTTATGGCCACATATCAGAAATCTGGTCTACAATAGTCATTAACTAACCAAGTTTAATAGCTGACCAAAATGCATTTTACTTTTATGGATTTTTTAGACTAACAAAAATCTGTTTGGATACAATATCACCTTAACTAGAAGTGACTGATTTCCTTTATGTTTTATATTATTATCTTGAACCATTACTGATTGAATTGAAAATGATTCAGTCAAAATCTGTTTAAAAACATGTAAAAGTGGGGCTTAAATGGCCCTTTATAATACCAAGAGAAAGGCAGGCAGCAGGCATTTATTAATCTGAAAGATAATGCTGAGTATTACTGATTGCTGCTGTCAGAAGACAATCAACTTAATGGCACATTCTTGTTGAAATAACATATTGCTATATGACTGAAATATTTACAAAACATAGTTCAACCCTTATAGCTGAATTATAGTGTAGATATCACTGCTAAATCACGAAAAAACACTGGTAAAAACAGCCATTCAGGTCTGCCAAGTGAATAGATTGTGCGTTACTTCTAAAAATTATTCCTTTCATACCTTTTGAAAGCCATATTTTAGGGGAGGATTTCTTACTCCTAATTAGAACTTAGAAAACTGAAAACATTGTGCACAGCACCTATCAACTCATTCAGTGTCTGATGAATTATCAGCTCATAAACATTCCAATAACAAACCATTATACTTACATTTCCCATGGGGAGTACTTGCAGTGCTCAGTCCATTAAACTCAGATATTATATGAAAATGGAGACCCTCCTTTTTTAGCAAAGTACTGAGGAAGAGTGAGGATGAGAATTATGGACACATCATTTGCAAAGTGCTAACCTGCTTATAATTCCTATATCTTATATGCAATATAATTTGTTTTGGGTTGTTTTAATTTGTGTGGTAAATACTTGTTCAAGAATCTGTCATGGTATGCTACACAGGAGTTCCTGAAATTATTTTTAAGAAAAGAACCAAAAACCCCCACCAGATTGAAAAGGGAAGATCAGGTATTTTGTTCTGCTTACTGTTATGCATGAGTGGAATGTTTGTATGCCACATCTATAACCCACATTTAGACCCCCCTGTCTTTGCAATATTTATTTGATTCATGTCCCTTAAATGATTAGGATTCTCTCATATGTGTACTCAGACAATGCATATGAAAACTAGTATTATTATGATTTGGGATATTAAGTTAAGGATAGTATTAAGTTAAGGATAATATCCTTTATTAGTATAAAGCATTGGTGATTTTTCAGTTTAAGAAAATTTCTTATTTTTCAGCTGCTTGTCAACACAATTTTATAGAGAATTGTTTATTATATTTATTATATGTAATAATTATTAATGACAAAAATAAGAAGAAAAATGTTACCATATTATTATATTTATTACAACAGCACCACACTTAGTTACTATGTTTCATGAACTGGCAAACTGTATTCTTGAATTTAATCCTCAAAAGTTTTTAATTTTGCATCATAATCTTTAAAATCTTTGTGGTTTTATTAAGAAAAAAAAAAACCAAAAAAAATGCAATTTAATTTGGTCCATCTCACATTTAAATGATAAAGTTATCGTTCTTTCAAAAGTTTTAAAGTTCATGTTTATAAATTGCATTCATTGCTATTTTTCTGAGAGACATTAGAAAGAATGGATCACTGGGTTTGGAACAGGCAGATTTTTCACATGTAACCTATTGGCATATTTCTAAAATATTAGATTGCATCTAAATATGAAAAACCAAAAGTATTATGTTTGGTGGTCTTGCAAAAATTAAATATTTATTTCAGGGATACTGCTTAAAATAACAGTGTACAAAATATATTTATGCACCTATATGAAAGAAATATATAATCAATCTAGATGGATTAGGTTAAAAATCTACCTAAATTCCAAGAATAAAAATGTGGGATTAAAATGAGAATTATAGAATTTATTTAAAATATTCAATTATATATGTATATTGCTTGTTTCTTAGGAAACTTGACAAATTTTCTGCTTTGTTTTACAACCATGATTGTCACAAATAAAGATAACTTGCTAGGCATTATTTTCAAGACAGAATGATTTTGTAGTATGTAACTTTACAGAATAGACTGAAACAGTGGATCAGACTAGAATAGTCCCTGCTCTGTCCCAGGAAAATAATAAAGATATTAGAAACCTTTATAATAGTCGTCAATAAAACTAGTATGACATTCAATGACTTGTAAAATACCTTCAAGCAAAAATAATTTCCTCTAAAACTGTCAGAATGTTGCAGGATTAAGGATTGAATCCTGATATTTTCTTATTTTTTTTAATATAAAACAAGAAACATTGAACTGTATGAGTCTAGTACTTCATATGATTTTGGAAGTTTTGACATAATTCAAAAATAAGATTGGATGCTGAAGCTCTGTTCTCAAAGTAATTTACATGGAGTAATCATTGATTTTGATTTATATTCAATGGTTAGACAACCATTGCAGAGAGAAAACAGATTTCATCATTTTGTCCAATGCTCTCTTCAGAACATTTTTTATTGTCTTGTACTCAACAAAATTAAAAAGTAGTCTGTAACAATAGTTTTTTTAAAAGTTCTGTTTCCTGTTTAAACATTTCTGATTAAGACAGAGGGTTGAAAGCAATGTTTAGCTAAGATTCATAATTCTGTTTTTCCTTCATTCCTTATTTCTTTTTATTAATTTCAGAGTAACTTTTTAATTTAATTTGCCTATGAAGACAACAAGTAGCTATATTTGGTAAACTGTACCACATCGGATAAGATTTATAAAACACAGCTCCAAAGAGATAATTAGAAAGGAAAAAAACTCTGATGTGTGCATAATTAGGCTACAGAACAAAAATGCATTCTTTAGCTCTATGTGCTGTTTTTGGATGGGATAGGGTTAATTTTCTTTACAGTGGCTGGTAACAATGTTTTGAATTTATGCAGAACACAGGGTTGGTAATACAAAGATCATTCCGATTGTTTCACTCTAATCCAAGAACCTGAGTTATTCTCCTCTTCATGGGGAAGGTTTGCAACAGCCAGCCATCCCTGGATCCCAATCTGCCCCGTTGGTGGCACCAGGGACATGTGAACCCCTGAGACTGTAGCTCTGCTCCAGCTGTTCTTGTCACACACATTTAAAAACACAAACACATGTCTCCAGGGGCTTCTGCACACCCACAACCTCTCCAGAAGCCGAGACTCGGGCTCACAGTTTCTCAGGTCTCAATTCTGCCCCATGTTCTCTGCCATATCTGACTTGCAGAGACTTGGTCTCTCTATCATTTCCCTCCAGATTTCTAGTCTCCCCTGTAGCTGGAATTCAGGCCCCTTGTGCCAGCTGTCACTGCCTGGAGTTTGTTTATGAATGACACATGGTTGAAATTTGTTTATGAATGACACACGCATGCACACACACAGAAAAAATACACACACCCCAATGTCTCCTGGTGTCAGCATCCAGCTCTGAGTTATGCTCAGTGGCAGAGTGGGAGCTCATCCCTCTCACACAGGCCTGGGGAATGGGAAGCCCCGTACCTTGTTGGGCAATAATCTGAAGCCTGAAGTAGATTTTAGGGAGAATTTGTCTTACTCCTCCAAGATGATTTCACAGGTAGACACAGGACTGGTTGTTCCCCCTTTGACAGCTGCAGGGGTGGCCAAGTCAGGGTGGTCTGTTTGCACAGCTCGGGTTGTCAGAGTTCCTCCTCTGTCTTGTCTTTTCCATGCCTTGGTGGTTATGGTGAAAAGGCTTTAAGTAGGTAAGCTAAGAGCAGCCACTGAATGCAGTTTTTGAATCACAGGTCTAGTTCTGAGCACCCCAAAATTACTTGGGTCAATTTAACTTGTTTCAGCACTGGTCTGGGGTGTTGGACACCCCCATTTGGGATGGGTTGCTTTCCCAGTCTGGGTCAAAAACCTCTAGAGGGTTAAACCCTGTTGTAGCTCTATAACACCAGTTTCAATCCTGACACTGCTGTTATCTGCTACCACTTCCTAGCAAAGACCACAGACCATAAAGTCTGCCAGAACAGGATCTTATCTGGTCTAAGCACTCCATGTCAGCTAAATTTCCAGTGCTATAGAAAGCAGACCTTTACAGCAAGTGCCCAGGTTTCCTATTGGAGAGAATAGGACAGGGACACTCCTTTGATGGCACCAAGGGTACTCTTTTCTGCCTGAGATAGTTTCCAGTCATTGAATATGGTTTAGCATTCTTCTACATATAATGTGGGCAATAAGAAGTTGTAGACTACTTCCTCATTTAAATAATATTTATGAATAAGTACTTTTCTATCTATTGATGAAAAACTATGCTTTTCTTACCTTTTATAGACCTTGATCCTCTTATAGACCTTTATAGACATCTTTCCTTTCTACATAGGTTTGGAGCTTTTTAAAATTTTTTTTTTTTGCTGTTTTGGTTTTTTGGGGTATTTTTTGGGTATTTTTTTTTGGTTAAATATTTCTTTAATTTTATATAAATACCTTTTTATTGTTAATTATGTTAATTCTTCACATCATTCACTATGTTCTTAAAGCTAGGAAGAATATGCCTACTCTGAACAAATAAAATAGCACAGCTGTTTCAAGCACTGTAGCAGGCTTAGTAATCATTAAATCTAAATATTATATTGAAAAATAAAGGCAGTCCAGGGTATTAAATTTTAGATTTAAAGAAACAGCAATGAGTGTTTGTAGAACAGCATGGAAAGTATGTTAGAAAGTAATTGCAGGTCTAAAAATGCACAGTATAATTTGGGATGAAAGAGCTTGAATCTGTAGAAACACTTCTACTATATAATGAAAAAAAGTATTTTCGATATTTGCACCACTCCATTTCTGACTGGATAGTAAATTCTGTATGACAATATTTCAAAATATCTGGAGTTTTGATCAGTCAAGGATTTGATATGATATTGTATAATTGGAGTGTGAACATGGATCTAGACACACAGTGAGACGTCACAGTCTTGTGTGATTGTACTCAAAAATGTCATTTTAATACAGATGCCAGACAACAGAACAGGAGTAATAAGATGGTTTTCTTGTAAGAAATATAAAGAAAAACATTAAATAATATTTTATTAAATATGATGGGAAAATATTCCAAGTGTAGCATACAGCTAATAAAATAACTGGAAGAAATTAGAGAAAAGCATACTCTTCCATTTTCCTTATTCACATGTGCAAATTACCTCTATGACACGAAAAATAATCTATTTCTTTGAAATAAGTAGAAGCAGAAGGAAGAAATAGAAAAGAAATGAAAACACAAATTCTGTGAGCAGCAGCTGAAGTGTAAATGTGCTAACCTTCACTGGTACCAAATGTGTTATAGAGGATTTTTGTAAGTGGGATAATGACAAAAAAAGACATGAGAACTTTGCAAAATCACTAAGTTTCACTTTCAGACTTAAACAGGTTTAAACCTCATGGAAAATTGAACAGTTGAAACATTAAGGTCAATCTGAGAGTTGGAAAATAGTAATTTTAATTTTCAAACTATGAAAAACCCACCATAAATAATGTTTAAAAAAATACTTATCTCTCTTTCTCCCCACTTTTCCCCAATTTTCCCCCCTTCTTTTTGCATATTCTAAATGCTGTGTAGACCTATTTTAATAAAATGTCACAGCTACTTGATTTGAAGTACTGCTTATGTCACAGCCAGCTTGGTCAAGCTGCGTTAAAAAACACAGACAAGAGATTCACATTAAATTTCAACCACAGAATGAAGATAAATGGCTTGGTGCAATTGAGAAGGAAGTTCCTGTGGGATGTGAACGTGAAATGCACTGGTGATGAGCACAGCTATGGTCTGTGGTCAATAGAAAAAAATGATGGAATATAAATCTTTATGCTGGCTTTCTTAAGGACACATAATGTAAGCTGCGTGATATGAGACCAACTGAAAATGAAGAATTCTCTGGAAAGTGAGCTGTCTAAAGCTATTCTTTTCAGGTGAAACCAAAAATCATGATGTTATACCCTCCCATAAGTGAATAATAAATCTAGCACAATTATTTAATGGATGTAACTGGGAAAAATCCACTCTTATTTTTGTGTGAGATGCTAATATAACAAATTCTGCCACAGATGTCTTGTGCTGAAACACAGGCTCTTTATTACAATCAGAGAATGTACCTATTTAGTACTATCTTTATACCTGTGTCTTTATACCAGTTGCATAGTTCTGAGTCAGAATAGGAAAAGAAAGACTGAATTTGCCTTTCTAATAGAATCTCCTCACAGTTTATGTTTTGTTGCCATGCACTGTTGTGGAGTTTTTTAAAATTATGTGTTGGAATTAAAGGTTCTGTAAAGAAGTTCTATGCAACATGAATCATGAGTGTATGGATAAAACTACACCATGCAGAATGACTTTCAAGATGTCAAAGATCTTGGAAATATTGTTTAGCAGTTAATACGCCTAATTTCTCTCCATGAATCATGGACAGCCTCCTACAATTTTTTAATTATGTCTCCTTTATTAATAGAAGTGGGCTTAGTTTACATTAGTCTAAATCATGGTAGGCTACAAGCAGCACTGTTCAGCAAGATCTTGTACTTATATTACAATGAATTTACTATTAAAATAGATTACTTAAAATAATTCATTTATTTAAAAAAAAACAAAACAAAAAAAACAAAAACTAAATAAATAGAGAAATAACCTCTCTTTCCTATAGAGGTCCAAATAACTTGAATGCATCTCTGTAAACAATTTGTTAAGTTCTAATTTTAAGTCAATTTTTAATTAAGTGCAACTTAATATACAACTACATATCTATAGTATATCTTGCACAGTATCACAGGAAATATAATTTCATATGACAGGGAAATTCATGTATATTCTGGGCTTTTGCCTCAATATACTCTTTATAGTCTAGTTCTTCAATTCAGCCAATTTTTTTTCTTTTTTTCGATTATTCATTTTTTAAACTTTTTTTTTTTTTTTTTTTTTTTTTCAGATTGATCTGTGTCACATGGAAAGACCTGTCAGATAAACCAAAAGCTATTTCTTTTCCTGATATATCCAAGATTCTATAAATGGAAAGTGTTGGTCCAGATTCCAGTGCAATTATTTTAGGTCATGGTTCGCAGTGTGTGGTTGTCAGAAAGATGTTTGGATTATCGGACTCTAAAGAAGTATTTTAAAAGCAGTTTAGACGAGATTAATCTCCTAGTGATCTACAGCATATGAGTGATCAGTTTCATTATATATACATATAATATCTATGAAACTGTACCCATTTTTTTCTCATATAATAACAACTTTTCTCATAATAATAACTATTATTTTCTGTTTCTGGTTTATTTTATATATGCATAATTTTTGACCAAAGTCTTTATTCTCTGTTTTCTTTTCTAAAACACTCAGTAGAAAAAAAGTAAAGTGGAACACGCCTTAACCTGGGGGTAAGTGTACAGGAAAGTTCTCAAAACCAGAAATATTATCGACTACATATTTTTCTAAACTCTTTGGCAAAATATATTAATAGTAGAAAAAATGTCATTCTTGTGACTTTTATCAGTCAAAGAAAGTGACATACAATCATTAATCTGGGGAGAAAGATGAATTTCACTTTTATTCCAGTCAGGCGTGCTTTTACTGATTTATTTCTACTCTTGTGTTCCTCTGCAATATTTTGCTCTTTTGACCTTCGGCCATGAGTCCTCTGTCTGTGACTGTGAGTTGTCCTAGATAAAGACTAATACTTTAAAAACATCACTCTAATTTGTGTTTGCTTAAGCCAGTCTAAGCTAGAATCACTCTTCCAGAGCCAGATTTTGAACACTTGATGTGCTCCTTGTAAATATCATTTCCACATCCCAGCACTGGCAACACAGAGACTGACATCAGGAATTTCAGTTTTCCATGCTCTCGACACCATGATCCAACTTTCTTCTTAAGCCACTATTAATTTACAGCATGTTTGTTTAAAATTTGGCAGCAAAGTGCTGCACCAAGTTCAACAACTGACCAAACTTTTCCAGTTTGTTGGTATTCAAACTACTGTCTCTGGCAGATTAATACCTACAGTTAAGCATGACGGTATTACCTCTGTAATCTGCAACTGACATACTGTATCAAAAAAAAAAAAAAAAGTATTTTCTTTAATCGTCAGAACTTCCCAGAGAGTAAGACTGTTAGTTCACTTTTCAAAAGTGTTCTTCTGTATCTTATCCAATCCAGTGACACAGTTGAAAAAGTAGAACTTATTTTCTGGGTTTGTTCCCTGTAAGGTGAATGTGAAAACGTGTGAATATGCAACTACTTAAGGATAAGCAGCAATAAAGTAATAGACATAATTCTATAACCATTCAATATCAAATGAAGCCACGATTTTAGAGCAAATAAATCACTGCAAGAGACTTTAGAAAAGTTGTTCTGAATGTCCTGGTCAAAATACATTAATATCCTCACATGTCGGTTTCCTGTTCCTTTCCAGTTGAAGTACTCTTTTGTGTTTGCAAGAAACTCCACAATAGCATTGCTTGTATCAATCTTTGAGATTCAGCTGAGGGAATGGTATTGCAAAACAGTTACTTTAACTGGCGTAAAAAATTCCATTTCTTTTTTTCCCTATGGTACAAGCTGCCACCCTTCTACAAATTTGACTTTTGCTCTTTAGGGAAATTTTGGAAGGATGGCAATGCAAACAATCAAAACACAGGCTTATATTGTTGCTAAAGCATGGACAATGTATACATCCCTCACCACCCTGAATGCCAGCAGCTCTAAAGAGTGGTGAAAGTACAGAAATGGTATTCCAGCTGCAGATATTTCAACAGAGACCCAAGTGGCATTTAGAATGGAAGAGTAACTCTATTTTTTCCTTCTGCAGTGTGATAGATCACATCCTAAGAGCACCAGTGGTATCCAGTAGTCCAAATGTATGGGAATGTTGTCTCTTTAATAATTTTCTCTGTGTATTTGGGATACAGATCAAGGGATAGTTTCCTGGAGTCTGAGTTCAAATTTGGACAATGTCATGGAGGGGAGTCTTCAATGACTCTTCAGCTCTGGGAAAAAGGAAAGCTAGCAAACAAAGACAGGAAAAACTCTTCATTTTATTTTCCTGGTATTTTTTGGCGACTGATTTTTTTTTTATTTTTATTATTATTATTTATTATTTTACCTATTTATGCTCACAATTCAGAGTAAAATAAAGAAAAATTACTTTTAAGTCCATAATTTGGAATTTTGCATTACTAAGAACAAGGTATTGTATACCTTTTTCAAAAAGAACCTAAACTCGTTCATCATAAAACATCTCACATGCAAGCAAACTAAATTTACATGGGGAAATGCAATTTTGAATTTTGCTTGTTTGTATACATCTTTTTTTCCTGTATGAAAAGAATTTCTATATGAAATCACTGTAGGGTTTTCTCTTTTCAGAGTCATATCTGGGGAGATTTTCTTCCTACTGTTGTGATATGATACTGCAATGTATCTCCTTGGTCAAATTCCATCATAGGAAATAAGGACAGCCATCAGATATTTAAGAAAACTCAAAATCTACCCAAAGTATCATTCTATGATGTAGTATTGATAACAATTGGAATCTCTATTAATCACAGGCAATTCAAGCATTGTTCTTCAAAGCAAGAGTTGTAGGATTAATACAACTTCCCTGAAAATGTCTTTAAAATACTTAGTGATGAAATTTTAATCACCAAAGTGAACAATTCTTTGGTTTAAAATTGCTGAGATGCCAATACATTTTATTTGGGAAGGATAGGTAAGACAAATGTGACTGAAAAACTCAGTTTTAGTAAAAAGAACTATGAAGTTTAAATTAAAATCTTATGGGGACGCCTGTATTTAAAAGGCATAGCTAAAATGAATGAAAAAAAAATAAAGGACAATTACACCATGATAGGTTAGAAATATCAGGGGATTTAGATAATATGAAAAGAGATTTTGATCTATTTTTTCTATTCTAATTTTAAATTGTTAAGGAAAAGTATTCAATAAGTTATTTTAATTAACTATCTAAATTTCCAGTATTCATATCAATACATTAGGCTGGGATCAGTTGGGAAAAGTATAGTGCTCAAGTCAAGAAAGAGACTGAATGTGTGAACTATCTGCCTCTAAATTGTACTACACACATGAAACTGCATAATGTGATCTACCTTGTTCTGCAGAGTCTTTAGAGGCTGGTGGCTGAAATTCCTATAGCACACTTATTAGATACTGCAATCTTTTCTGATAGTGTCTTTATCCAAAGATGTCAGGTGAAAATGAGATCTGGTTTGAAAAGTGTGCAGCTGAAATTGCATGCTACTAATAGCAAATTGTAACTAACCACAATCTGTAATACAGTTTATACAGAATTGTATAAATATATAGATATACATGCATGTATATCTATTTATATTCCCATTATTTTATATATATACACACTTACAATTTTAATTTACCAGTATTGCCAGAATTCTGAGATGCAGAAAGGAAAGATAATATTTCCTTTACAAAGGCCTTTGCAATTTATATTTCACTGACTTTTTTCTTTAATTAAAATTATCTTTTATCTCAACCCATGGATATTACTTGGGTTTTTTTATTCTCTTCCCAATTCCTTTGTGGGGTGAGGTGGAGTAAGTGAGTATCTGTGTGGTACTCAGTTGCCAGCTGGGGTTAAACCATGAGAAATTCTTATATTTTGAGGACTCAACCTTCTGTAGAGAATCCCTATAATCAAATATTTCTCAACATTCTCCCTTGTATTGAAAGCTATTCTCAGAAATAGGATGAGCACTTGAGGGGAACGATAGAGGTTGCCTTGACTAAATGAAGTTTGAAGTGGAAGCAGGTGTAAAAGGAAGTAATTTTAGTGAAAGCTTCAGCTTGGATAGATTTTTTAACCACTGAGTGCTGTTAATCTTGATGATCTATGGAGCACTTAACCTCCAAACCAGGCCTACTGTATTATCAGGACTTGCCTTGTATTTACCTTGTTGACTTTGGAAATATTATTCACTTGACATGTTTGGATCTATGAAGGCTGCTGTACCCCTTAAACTCACTTTTTTCAGCTGGAGACAAAGTTCTTTTTTTTTCAGGTTCAGAATATTTTATAGTCATCATGTCTGGGCATGCTGTGAGCATAATTCAAAACTGATGGTCTAATCATCTTTTTTTCAATTCCTTCTGTTCAGAGGAAAAGAATATGTTCAGACAGTATCAATGTGTTCCAAAAACTCAAACTAAATCGTTTATATTCCACTAATTCTGAATTTTATTAATTACCAGGACCCCTAGAATTTCGTTCTCTCTACTTTTAGACTCATAAACTAGAACTTGTTGTTGGTTCTATGTTGTGTCTTTCATGTGAAATAGAGACACGATTCAACAGACTGAATTAACATGTCGGGTCTTAAAATTCTTTCCATGTGCTTTCCCTTCACCAAAAGATTTATACTTTTTACCTACAGTACTTCTTTTTGCAGAAATAGATCTACTTTTTCTGTCTATCTCCAGAAAGAGCTCTTAGGTTTGGGATAAAAACCTCTCTTGGAAAGTGGAAATGTTAAGTGCCTCCAATCTGAGAGCATCCTGTTCACAAAACCCTGAGGACCCCTGTTGCTGCTTTACTGTTTGTAATCACTTCTTAAAATGAGGCATCTGATGTTTACTACATCTATATTTAAGGATCTGATCATGGATTTTATGTCACAAACTTAACATTTTATGTGTTCTTTGGGTATCTCAAAGATAATTCTAGAAAGATAGTTTGGAAAACATACTCTAAATAAACTACTTTGTTATAATTTGCAATTATCTTCAGAACACTTTTAAACAAGATGAAAATGTGCATTAAAATATTGTATTTATGGTTTTTCCAATGCTAAAGACTCTATAAATCAAGTAAAATGTATTTTTCAAGTAGTAATTATAACTAATTTATGTGTGATACATTAAAAATGTTGTAATTCCATGTTCTATTAAATAGGATTTATTTTATAACACTTATTAAATAGTATTTATTATCATGGATGGAGATAACAAAGAGCATGGGATAAAGTGAAAAACATTGTCATTTCTAAAGGTATTTCCCAATGTTTTTACTGAATCTAATGTAAATCATTGTATTACAACTGGAAATTCATTTCCATTTCCAGATTGACTTTCCCTTATTTTTATTTTTGAAATGAAAAATTGTATCAGCTTGAATTAAATATTTATGGGGATTTTATTAACAATAATGTCAGAATCCTGTTAATAGTTGCTTATTTAAATTTAAATTGGAATGATACATACTTACAGACATAGAAATCGGTACCAGATTCCCTTTATACAATTTTGCAAGAGTGAATATAGATCATAGTTCAATTTGCACTGTCCGATTTTGTTGAGTGGGCTTATGTCCTGAGGGAGGAGCAATATTAGTGCAGTCAAAGAATACACAAACTTGTCTTTAAAAAAAAAAACAAAAAACAAAAAAAACCAAAAAAACCCCTTATTTTTTATCTGAGAAATAAGTTCTTTTTGAAGGATGAACTAGTAATTGACTAAAGATGAATCATTTTGCCTGACAGAGGTTATAGAAAGATACAGCTATTGAGCTCCACCTTCCATTTGGCTTACTTTGTAAGAAAATTTTGAAATATTACTATATTCTAAAACTTAATTAAGATGATTATTAGTTAGTGTTGGAGTTATACTAGTGCATTCCATGTTGTCAGAAATCCATGATCCCTAAAGATTAATTCATACAGTATTTTCAGTAGTGCTATAAGACATATAGGCCAGATCCATATCTTATAAACAGATAATTCTTATCTTTTCCTGCTTCTAAAAATGGAGAATGTTTTCTCCATCTAATAGTTCAAACTTGAAGAATAATCTTGTTGAACATCTGAAACAAATAGGCTCTCTCTTTTATACCGAATAGCTATAGTGTAGATTTTGTCAACGCAAAATAAAACACAAGAAGACAGCAAACAAGAGAAATACTCATATTAAAATATTTTCAGATTTTTATTTTATTTTTACCATATGCATAATTTATTGCTATAATTTATTATCTTGTAAGTAAAGTCCAGGCTCACTAAAAGTCACTTTGTCAAAATCCAGCTGGATACTTTTTTCCTTCTTGCAAATTGATACAAGTATCCTAGCAATTTTTCTTGTCATGGAGTATGAACAGCAAATGAATACTCACAAGAAACACTCTAGGGAGCAGCCGAGTATGGAAATGGCAAGAACATAATGTATCAAGAAAAAAATTCACATCATAAAATTTTACTTATATTACTGAGTTATGTGAAGTTACAGCAAACTTAGCTAGGCTGGTTGATTTACATATTGAGAGTAGGACCTAAATTACAGAATCAGAGAATGTGTAAGGTTGAAAGGGACCACTGGTGGGGCATCTGGTTCAATAGGATGATGTCCAGGTTGTTCTTCAATATCTCCAGTAAGGGAGACTCCACTATCTCGCTGGACAACCTGTTCTATTGCATAATCACACGCACAATGAGGATATTGTTCTTCATATTCAGGTGAAATTTTCTGTGCACCAGTTTCTGCCTATTGACTCTTCTATTGCTTGGCACCACCATTATTTGGCAAAGGTCTGATTTCTTCAGGTTTTTTGTTCTAATGAGTAGCACAAGATTCTATTTAAACTGATATCACCAGTTAATTTATCGACTAGCCTATAAAAGTGAATTCCCTGTAGAACTGCTCTTTGCCCTCTTCCACTGTCAACCTTCCCCAAACTATTTTATGTAAATTTGCTTGTTGAAGTTCTTGCCTGGAGAATTTTTCTTCTTTATTCTTTCCCTTTGTCACCTACAGCCCCCCTCCCTCTTCTCTCTTTTTGTTTATAAACCCGCTGTTTTGTCACAACAAGGACAATGTGAAATTTACTGAGAGTTATGCTGTTTATTGTGTTTTCACACTGTTATTGTTAAAGAGATGGCTTCAAGATTTTTGAACACTTTCCTGTGTATGCTTAAGAAACTCTGCTGGATTTGACAGCTTGTAATTGTGCAGCAGACAACATAATAGCAAGCCAACAAAGAGATGAACAAAACCTTCATTGCTGCATATATCTAACTTGGCAAAATGAGCAAGAACAAATATCCATCAGTTACAATAGTTTTTTTTTTTCTACTTTTTGGAAGAACATGTTTTATAAACACCAATTAGTGACCGTTTAAGATATATTTATTCCCAAGAGTTGTAAAAAGATTACCTTCTGAGGTCCCGGGGCATGTACTTCAATTGCCTTATAATGATATTTGTTTCAGCTACAGATTACCTGCTTTCTCCATCCTATTAATTAGAGTAAGTTTCCAGCGAAGTGGACTGAGAAAACAATCTTCTCTGAGATTAAAATTATCTTATGACTTAATGATGAAACACTGAAATATTTTGGAGAGAGCAGCTTTATAAATCCTGGAATTAAATACAGTCTTTCATGGTGTTCAGATATTTTTCTAAAATTGAATGTGCCCTAAAATCAGAAATTATTCTTGATCAGTTATATTGACCATATTTTAATGGGTTTTATTAAGTTTTCTCTCTTTAATTTATCAATTATAATAGGGAATTAGAATCTCAGAAGAAAAAGACTGTTAAGTGTGAATGTCAATGTTAAGATGCAATTTTTTTTTCTCTGTACTTGAATAAATTTTCTTTGACAACTGCTTTTTGAAACTGGCTGTAATGTACCAGAGTTTATAAATATCACAATGTCCTCTTTTTTTTATTAACCATGAGTAGAAATTTACTCTGACTTTCATATGGAGAGGCAAGCTTTCCTAACATATCCTATCTATGAGGTTCTCATGACCATATGAACAACACTCTATGTAAAAAAAATCCTCTAAAAACATTCTGATTTTGAAGACCATGGAAACTACAATAAATTAACAGTTTTGACACTCATTTAACAGTATTGGATTTGAGTGACAAGGTTTTGGTAGTGGAGGAGTTTCGGTTGTCTGACAGAGCCAACCCCAGCTGGCTCCAGGATGTACCTGTCACTGACCAAGGCCAGGCCCATCAGCGATGGTGGGAGCATCTTTGGGATGATGTATCTAAGAAGGTGATAAAACTGCTGCACAACACAAACTGGGAGACAGGAGTGAGAATATATGACACAAACAGCCCAATTTCCACTCAGGCCAGTGAAGAAGGAGGGGATGAAGGAGCAGAGATTCCCCTACAACCTGAGAAAATCCACAATGGAGCAGAAATCTGCCTGAAGCCTGTGTAGGACCCTATGCTGGAGCTGGTGGGTGCCCAAAGGAGGCTGTGACCCCATGGGAAGCCCACACTGGCGTAACAAATGCCTAAAATCTTAAACATGTATCACTAGAGTCCTGAAAGGATTCTAATGCAACTTCATGGGACAAATTCTGAGTCCTGAAACCAAAGTTTTAATTAATTGCAAATTCCCAAATTCCAAAGGTGTAAATGTAGTGCCCAAGCATCTAAACATGGAGGCAAACTCATAGCTTCTGTAGCTTTTTGAAAAAAAACACAATAATCCTGCAATGTATTAAGCAAAGCACAGTTAATGTCTTTATGAGTGTAACAGTATGTTTCATGTGACCTAGGGGAACAGTGTGTGTTCCACAACCCTACACTTCCATCACTATTTACTTGCTCCATCACTCTGAAATAATAACCTTCACCTTTGTTCTTCAGCATTTGTGAGCAGTGCTCTGTCTGTACTAAAATTCAGTGCTGAGGACAGCGGATTAGCTATTGTTAGCTGGAAAAAAAGACTGCTTGCATAGCAGTGCTTTTTGCATGGGGGAAGACAAATTAAATTATAATAGAGTACAACTGTTACAGGCGAATTTCCTTGCATATTAGTTTCTGAAATACAAACTATGGCTACAATTGACAACAGCATAACTACTCAATTTTTGTTCTCCCTCTAACATTGATTCTGAATATACCTTTTTTTTTTTTTTTCCAACTTTCCCAAGAAGATGCTGCATTATCCTTTGTTACATACACTGCATGAATTCCTGGCACTAAAGTAATGAGTTGTTTGTAATGTCAGCTAGAGATGATAAGCTATAAAGTCAAGTGGAATCCTGTGAAGACAAATCTCATATTTCTCTGGCAACACTTGGAGTCCTGTCTTTCTTGAATCTGTGAAGGAATATTAGTGATTGAAAGGTTGGTCATGGCATTCATTTATTTCAAAACTCATATGCATATAGGCATACACAAACGTTTAAATTGGACTCAAATATTTCAAATTGTGTTTTGCTGTTTCAGTTTTCCAATTTGTTTCTTATCAAAATTCTAAAACCCGCACAAATTTGTACTAAGACAAATGTTGAAAACAAATATTTTATACACAGGATTTTCCCCCTTAATTTCTATTGCTGTTTTACCTAGAAGTTTTTATGTATAATATTGAATTCTGGTAACAGGAAAAGTTTTGGTATATCTGCATGCAAATGAAATGTTTTTTTAAAAAAAAAGACACAGAAAGCACTCTATAATCATTGTCAAATTTCTTTACTTTGGAATTCAATATCACACAAATATTTACAAAATATCTAAGGACTTAAACAAAAAGAATTGTTTTCTGAATCAAAAAGGTAAGGATAAAACTTTTTATTTTTCTAGCTGATTTGGATTCACCTCTATATTTTCTCCAGCAATTTTTTCTGTTCCTATTTTATCCCAAGATCATAGTTGTGGAATACTGACAAAATAAAATTTTGGGATTAAACAAATTTCCAGAACAAAAAAGCACTTTGGAAAGCACTATGGAAAGCATTTTGTTCTATCTGTAGGATTTTACCTCAAATTCACAATACTACTTTTCTTGTAAGATGTACTCCAACAAGAAGGATATTTTTAATTCAAATCGTGTTTTACATTCAAGTGATAGAAATTATCTCACTTTAAGCCAGTGTATTGCAGTGTTTGACATTTTATTACAACTAAGTGTAAGTTAACCTGTATTTTCTAAGCTGATATTAGGAAATACTTCATATCTTTAAAATATGTACACTTTATCCATAATTGTCAGCACTCATAAATCTGTCTCTTCCTCTATAAAGAAAATTTTGCAAATCTTTTAAGTGAAAGCCATAGACCTTAAGAAAAAAAAATAGATAAAACAGGGGAACAGGTGAAATAGATGAAGAAATTAAAGTATTTCAGCACTTCGGAGATGCTGAAGAATTGGAAATCCCTACTTGAAAGTTTGAGTCTTTTATAGAGTCTTGCAGAAATCTCAGATATGCTTCTAATTCTCTGAAAAATCTTCAGGGACTGAGAGAAATCTCAAGAGATGAAGAGGTCTCACATCCTTACAATCTCTACATCCTTAATTGCATTATTTCAAAAAACTGTCGATAAAGAACCTCACTCAGCACAGCATACATAGTACCAGAAAGATGCATCAGTATTAGTGGCTCCTATTAAGAATGAATGCTACCCCTACATTTAATTAATTTTATTTATTAACCTCTTTATATTTAGATTTTTCTAGCAGTATTTTGACAATGGTCTAGGTCCTTGTGATTTTATTTGCTTATGGGTGTTGAGGTATAAATGAACAAAGGAGAAGATTACTGCAACCTGATTTAGATACAATGGATAAAATGAATAAAATAATTGCTTCCACTAAAAGTCTTGCCCATGATGAATAAATTATTTTTTAAAAATATGCAGTAATTTTTTTCGCTGACTCCTTTGCCCCTGTGCTCTGAAGGCCAACAAACAAAAACAGTGTTTTTTAAAATGTGATTTTTAAGAAAAAAAAAAAAGTTTGATATAGCCAGAGATTATAATGAAGATATTTGTCTACTCTCTATGTCTCTTCTACCCCCACCCATACCCCTGGCCCCTTCTGGTCTTTAAAGATTTCAAGTGTTTGGTTTTTCAGTCTGTTAGCAGTTGTTCAGGCTTGTCTTTTGTCAGTATGTCAATTAGTTATTTTAATCAATATGCTTAAAAAAAATTCCCCTTTATTAATTTTCTCTGTCTACTGGCAATTTTTTCTCAGCAAAGCTAAGAAAATTATCCTTTCTTAGAGTCATTACAGATCTAGGGCTTCTCTTGGCAGCTGCCTTCAGAGCATATCAAGCTACTTCAATGTGGAGTTCTCCCCGGGCTGCAGTGTGAATCTGCTCTGATATGGCCTCTCCATGGTTTAAAAGAGGACAACCTCATCACCACGGTCTTGTCCTCAGGCTGCACAAGAATCTCTGTTCTGGTCCTGGAGCACCTTCTCCCCTCTTTCTTCCCTGATGTGGTTTTCTTCAAATCTGTTTCCCCCACATTCTTCTCACTCCTCTCTCCCAGTTGCCACTCAGCACTATTTATCCTTTCTTAAATTTTTTTTTTTTTTTTTTTTTTTTTTTTTTTTTTTTTTTTTTTTTCCACAGGGGGCTACCAGCCCCATTCAGATTTGGTCCAGCAGGTCTGGTCTCTCTTGGAGACAGCTGAAATTTGCTCTAATATGTATGTTTCTGGTCTTTTCTCAGTAGTGTCAATAGGTTCCAGTCTTCTTTCACAGAAGCCATTGCTGAAGCCTCACCCCTACTAAAACTTTGTTACGAAATACCCAGTGTGATCCGAAGTCCAACAGAGTTTTGGTACGCTGTTTTGCAGGTCTAGACCTTTAGAAAAAAATGCTTTTGATTTAATAATGTCAGTGTTTTAATTGCTTATTAATAAATTGAATTATAACGCCCTTCCCACACCTTCGCTTGAAGTAGATAATTCCTTTGTTTTCTTTTTTGTTATTATTTATGCAGTTGGCTTGGGGAATGGGGTTGATTTTTGTAATATCTACTGAAGTTCCAAGTTGAACATATTTTGATATTAGCAAACCACAAAGTTTATACTGATTTTCTTCTCTTCTGGTTTCCTCCAAAATGGACTAAAATGAACTAAAATATCACTTTCCAAGAGTGTCATGGTTGCAAGTTTTCAGCCGTTCTTTACTACAAACACGTAGTGAATCTGGATCTCCATTTTCTCTGTCAAAGTGCTTATCATCTTTGCCTCCCATATTTGGTTGTTAAGCAGAATGCACACAGCACACAGTATGACTCCAGCTGATATGAAAGTTATAGGGGCCTCAGCAAGGTATGAAGGTAAGCTTTGAGATGCTTCACCTGCACAGGGCACACACTTTTCCTGGAGCAGCCAGAAGGTTCAACCTCTGTGAGTCCTGAACTCTACCTTCTACAGTGCTGCAGAGCAGTCAGCTGTCACCAGCTCTATTGACGTGGGTGCTTAGAGGTCTGCTTCAACAGTGCCTGAATTAGGTATTTGGTTCTGTTTCTTGTAAAGATTTGATACTTTTTCCTGCTCTTGCTTTTCGTCTTGATTCCCTCATCTACTAATGATCACATCTCAATTGGTTGTTTCATAGAAACATAGAATCATTAAGGTTGGAAAAGACCTCCAAGTTCAGAGTCCAATCTTTGACCAAATGCCACCATATCCACTAAAACATAGCACTAAGTACTATGCCCAGTTCTTTCTTTAACACTTCCAGGGATGGTGACTCTGTCATCTCCCTGGGCAGCCCATTCCAATGCTTGACCACTTCTTCTGTGAAGAAATTCTCCCTGAATTCCAACCTGAACTTTCCTTGGCACAACTTGAGGCAATATCCTTTAGTCCTGTTGCTGGTTGCTTGGGAGAAGACGCCTCTCCTGAGCCTCGTTTTCTCCAAACTAAACAACTCCAGCTCCCTCAGCCGCTCCTCACATGGCTTAATCTCCAGACACTCACCTTCTTTGCCCTTCTCTGGACATGCTCCAGCACCTCAATGTGTTTCTTCTCGTGAGGGCCCCGAAACTGGACACAGGATTTGAGGTGTGGCCCCAGTAATGACAAATACAAGGGGACATATTACTTTTGATTCAGGTCAGGATGCCGTTGGCCTTCTTTTCCACCTAGGCACACACTGGTTCCTGTCCAGCTGGATGTCAAATAACACCCCCAGGTCTTTTTCCACTGAGCAGCTTTCCAGCTACTCCGTCCCAAGACTGTAAAACTGCACGACATTGAATCAGACAACAATGTGATTGTATAAATATCTGTGTGCATATGTATCAGTGTATATGTGCTTATAAATATCCATATTTGTACTATGTCTTCCCCTGTATATTTTATTTCTGTAAATTTGTTTTCTCAGGAGTCTCGTTATGTATAGTGCATTTTTTAAACTGCCTCACACAAAATGTTTTAACATCAAGAATTTCAGATTCTGTTTATTCCAATTTTTAAGTACTTCTCTAGCTGNGCTGCCAGGGATTGGCTCTGCCAGACACAGAGGAAGCTTCTGGCAGCTTCTAACAGAACCCACCCCAGCTGCTCCTGTGTTACCAAAACCTGGACACACAAACCAAATAGCAGGCAAGAAGAAGAAAATTGAGAAGAGAAACCAAGACAGAACTATTAAGAAAAAAGATTTGAAAATAAATATTTCTGTTTAGCATGTAAAATTAAGCAATTTGCATCTCTATGGTAACTAATTGCTACCCTCTATTTGATTGATAACAGGTTTACTGTCAAAGATTTTTTTAGTTTTACTTGTAACTAATTTTCTGAAACATAAGTATTGCATTCAGACATCTAATCACTTATAATGAATTTGTAGAGATATAATTTGAAAACAAGCCTTTAAGAGTTTTTCCCTCATTTTAAATTCAGTTAATATAGCAGATCTGAAAAACTGTTTTTTCTGCATTTGTACTGTTGATTGCAGTAATAATAAAACTAATTGCCTGTAATCCAGTAAAGTATAATTACACCTAGCTTGATTTAGACAAAGATGTAGATATTTTGTAATTAGATCACATGAAGCATTATATGAATAATTCATAAGAAAATATGATTAATGAGATCATTTTATAGACTCAGTTTAAACAAATATTCCAACAGCGTTACGGGCACACTGTGTAAGATTCACCTTAACTGACTTTACCTGTCTAAAAAATAGTAATCTAAGTCTAAGTTGTTGTCTTAAGAATATTTCCATCACTCATGAAGAGTAGACAACAACACATGAGGTAAGGGAAAATACTGGTCAGGTCTCTTGTTCAGATTAAGATAACGTTAATGAGTATATGAAAATATCTACACTGTAAAAGTATTCAGTCAATACCTGGCAGCCAGCATTTAATAATATTCCCAAAGCCTTTGGAATAATCAAGAACTGAAAAAGTATTACCTGACTCATCTATACAAATCATAAGATTTTTTAGATTCATCAGATCTCTATTTGATAAGTGCTTATAATCACTATTAAAATTAAGTTAAAGAATCATTGATTAAACACTAAATTTGAATCTGGTAACTGATACTAGTGATCATAACTTAAAATCAAGAGAAACAGTAGTTTTGAAAAGAGCCTTTGTTTTGAAGAAAAGATGCTGAAAATAAAATATGCAGTATCAGATACTTTGCTAGAAAACTTGCAAAACTCAATTATTTAAGCATATTTTAATACGAAGATTTTCCTCTGTTCATGTTTAAAGAAATAATGGGTTAAATTCTAAGGACGTTAGAAAGATGACAGAAGACGTAAATGTGCTAAGTCTGCGGAAGCATAATCAACATAACGTTAGGTACAGATAATATAGGAATAACAGCTTATATAGACAAATGGGTCAGCTGCAGTATTTTACCAGGAAGTTTTGCTTTTAAACATGTAAATCTTTATAATTTCTTTTCTCCAAGGATGTAAGAATTAAATCCCTTTCCCACCCCCACAACACATTTCTAATTCCTTTGCACTTTTTTGAATCATTTATTTTTATGCTTTGCTTCATTTAAAAGAAATTAAATCAATTAATGCAGATGAAAGAAAAACAGGGTGTTATTTTCAAAAATTGATGAAAACATCTGGGAGGATGATTTGCACTTCTTATAGGTAGACCATTCAAGATATTCTGCTTTTGTCGTTAGCTATAGAAAATCACAAATTCATTCAATTTAGAATTTTTCTTGTTTATTTTGCATAATTGTTCAGCTCTGTAGAAAGTCTAAGCAAAAGTAAATATCGGTAATATTCAAATGCAAGGTGAGTGAAGAAAATCCGTTATTACCATTACCAAGCAGACAGGAGAGGGAAGAAACCTGTAATCTCTTTATGAGCAGCCCTAGAACTGAAATGGATGAGAGCTTTGAGATGGAATTTGGCGTGGAAATAATTCTTATTTAAAAGAAGTACCTTGGTTTCAGACAAAATTGGTTTTGACTTTGCCAAGATATAAGCTTTTGAATATTAAATACTGACTACAATGATAAAGTTTTAAGCCTCTATTTCACCTTTTCCCTTCCCTCAGTAGGTAAATTTTTCCTTCCATATGAACATTAGGTGTAAAATATTTTTATAGCAGTTAAATACCATATATTGTTGCAGATAGGCAGTATCTCCTGTTTATTTCTTAGATATTAAATTGCTGAAACTGGTTTTGATATTTCTGGTGATTTGTTGTTTATTAGGTTTGTTGTTTATTATGTTACAGCACTTACAATTTATACTCTTTTTGCTGTCTTCACTCTCACCAAGGAAAAACTGTCCTTTATCTAAAATGCCTCTTTAGATCCAAAACTTGTCAATTCTATATCACATGTGTCTAATTTTCAGGAGTGTGAACGTTCACAAAATTGAAACTCATATCAGCATTATATGGTCTTAACTGCAAGACCTCTTTTCAAGAGAGACTTTTATTTCTCTCACATAATCCTAGATTGGCTTCCAATTATCCTCCTAAATCAATATAGCTATTGCAGCAAACTCTAGCAGCCTTGGTTAACTCTCAGTCATTAAGTGTAAAGCACTCCTATTAAGTGATTTCATAACTGATAACACTCTTGCTATACAACACAGAGATAGGTTGGATTCAAATTACAGTTTCAGAGGGCTAAAAAAAAGTGACCTTTCCTGTTCATTCTTTATTCTATCAGGACTCCTCTGTGTGAATCAGTTAGGAAAGGACAGAATTTAAGTTTCCCTTGCATGAGAAACTTTAAACTAAAAGTGTGAATGTCTTTCCAACTTGAGGACCCAAGATTACCTCGTATTGACTGGACCTGTCGTTTTCCTCTTAATCGGATTTACCATTTCTCAAGAACTTTGAGAACTTTTACTTTCATTGATTGCATCATTTGAAGCCTTCTAACTCAGCTTTTTGGGAATGTGATGTTGTAGCTCCTGCAGCCACTAAGTTTTACACATTTTGCAGAGTATTTGTTCTTTTTCTTATAAATGTGCATTTTTCTTTGAACAAACATATCTTAAATTGATTTTAATTAATTTAGCATAATATGCATAAAGATTCAAATTAAGGCTTTCAAATATATACTAAGTTAGATGGTCTAAATTGCTGGACAGAAGTTATACTCAGAATTTCTGTCAATACAGAGGATTTTTTTATATTAAATTTAAAATATATCAAATTGACACCTTTTTATTTTGAAAAACATTAAAATTGTAAATAAATGTAGATATCAGGATATTTTTTAAAAGGATCTAATGCCAATAAAGTCTGAGGCTGAACTTCTAGAGTCTTCTAGACAAGTAGATGATTGTATCATTCACATTATTTCTAAGTTTCTGTTCTGTGGTGCTCGTTCAAGATGTGTTCAGTTGAATGAACATATTAGACAATTAGTGTAGCTAATAATCTGTTAGAGAGCTTTTCTCTAAAAGACATATGCATAGATAGTTAAGAATTAATTGTCATTGGACATGCCTTACATGATTGATTTATGACAGTAAAATAAAGATTTGGTTTGTCCAGTTCAGTCTGTAATACTGAGGCAGAGAAAAGCAGCTCCACATCTGCTCCTTTCCTTGTCTCTCTCATACAAGGTAAACAGGTCATGCTGCTCTAGGAAGCACAGGTCCTTAACAGTCCACAAGGAATTCAAGAAGCAACATAGAGAAACTAACAAATATTTATCTACTTTTGCTCTGAAGCATCAAGGTTCACGTAAGTTTTGGCAATAACATTGATAACTTTTTAACACTAAAATTATTTGACCTAAGAGTCTAGCAAATATTCTCTGAGCAAAGAGAATTGCATCTTCCCTCTGTAATTCTCTGTTAACACGCTTTTTTTTTTGTTGTTTTTTTTTTTTTGTTTGTTTGTTTTTTTTTGTTATTCTTTTTAACTATAACAACCTGTTAGAACCAGATCTTCAAAAGCATGTAGGTGCTTAATTCACTTTGTTGGATAAGAGCGACTCCTAAATGCGCCTGAGGGATCCCATGTTTGCTTCTTTTTCCTTACTCCTATGCTTCATTGCATGCTGTCATTCCAAAACCCTAACCTTGTGGTGAAATTATAGACATAACTGATACAAAAAATAACAGATTTTTACATGTAAAATTCCCATACTGTCTTCTATTGGGGCATAAATAAATGTAGCTTAATGATTTAAAAAAAAATGCTGGGAAAAGACAATACCTTTTATAAGACCCTCATAGTTAAAAGAAACAAATTTACTGTGTAAAAATTAATGACCATATTTTGGCTCAGAAAAATAAACTTGTTTAAGTTTTAATGGTGCCAAGAATTCTAATTAGTCATTACCTTCACAATATGTCCTACTTGAATACCACATGTTTCATAATCATCAAAGTTCTGAATTTGATGTGCTCACAGACTTCTGAAAGAACTCTGTAACTATTTTTGTAAGTTTTCCTCTTTGCTAAGAGTGTACTCTGTATAGTGCAGACAGGAAAGCTGTGAAAATAATTGATGGATTTGTGCTGCTAATGCATTAACTGATAGCTGAGTACAGCAAAAAGTGGTTTTGGATAGGGATTCATGTAGAAATTTTTAAGTTTTCTTACCAGCATCTTATACTAAGAATTTATTCCTTTGTCTCAGTGCACTACCAACAGGTGTGCTTAAAATAGCTCTGTCTAAATCTACCTTTCATTCTACTTGAACACAAATCACATATAGAAGTACCTTCTAGTCACTCATTTTAGGAGAAATAAAGGGTGTTGTCACTACATTTATTGACAAGGACAAATTATTTTAATTTATTGCTTCTATCTTGGTATCTCACTCCCCCTGTTCTCAGTAACTTCTATTTTGTAAGAAATGTCATCCTTCAAGAAAGTTTACCAGCCATCTGTCTGGGATTATTTACTTTCACTTTATGATGATGATTTCATGTTACAATCCAGTATTCTTCCACAGAAAAAAAAAAAAAAAAAAAAAAAGAAGAAGAAGCATAATCAAAATTTCCTACTTTTTATGCAATTATCCCAGAAAATACCATTTTCTTTCTAAATGACAATATAAATATTTCAGACAAAGAGGTGTAGCTGAGTCTAGAGGAATGCACAAATGTCTGTTACATATATAAACATCTGTTTTCAGATATAAGCACCAAAGATGGTATTCAGGACAAGCAAAAGTTTTAAATCTCTTGTGGACAACAAAGTATAGATGGGTCTTTGTTCTCTTACAAAAGTTGTGAAGTCTGCCTCTTTCTGTGAATAGAGTTATTTTTGTTTGTTTCTCTGAGGATTTTGCTGTTTTGTGCAATTATATCAACTGGGTTTTCCCATAAAAATCTTCTATAATACAGAAGGAAAAGTGGGCCAAGATTTTCTGAAAGAAATTTTTAAAAGGAAGCATAGAGAGAAGCAAAGTTATGATGCCTAAAAGAGGGAAAAACCTTAAAGGATGAGAGGGAGCTATCCTTTGAAGTATAAAGTTGTGCATGATCAAAAGCTCACTGTAGGTAATGGAAAGATTTCTATTGACTCCATTGGCCTTTGAATTCAGTATCGTTTAGAGGAAAACAACAAACTTTCCTCCTTTTTCGCATCAGCTCCTTAGTTGGGCTGGTTTCAGTCCTACTAAACAAACAATATAGATAATCAAGAATGGAGTTAGAAATCATTGGCTTTATCTGAAAAAAAAATGGACAAAAGTAATTTATCATAAAATTGTAAAGCACATTTTTTAAAGGAATTAAAATAATTTAAATATTCTGTGAATTATTTTAGATCTCCAGATATTAATAATTTACTATAATTTTTCTGGGAGAAAAATAGAACAATTTTTGCCCAACTTTCTATAAGACTTTGCACAGATTTTTATAACAGAGCTTTTCAAAAATATAAATTTTTTTCATTTTAAGATGTATTGACCCTTTCTTCCATCTGAATCTTTTCTAGTAAGAAAGAAAGTATACTCATTGATTTTAATGTCCTAATGAAAGTAAATGTTGTAGTTTCATTTTCATGGCAGAGTCTGAATTCTAGATAGCTCCCCCCCCCATTTATTTCTCAGATTGCTATTTCAATTCATTTAGAGAAACATTCTGGTTGATGCCTTTTAAGGACCACTTACAGCCATAATACCATTGTCCTCTTTACAAATCTTTAGTGCCTCATTACCTTCCAAAGTTTTGAAGAAATTTTTCACTCAAAGACTTTTTTTTTTTTTAAAAAACTTGTTCCGGAACCCATGGTTGCAGTTACATTGGTTGGACACTTACATTGTCCTTCCCCTCAGCATTAAGATTCCAAAAGTATTTGAACAAGGTCTAAGATTTGATCAGTTTTTAAAATTCATAATTATTTCCAATATCAATACCTAGGCAAGAATGATCTTGAGATAATCTTTTTTGTAATCTTCCATTTTAAATATTAGCATCAGATATTCCCCTAGAATGTCTTTTTTACATGTAAAAGAATACTTGTACATCTACATATCTACTGAATATGACCATGAATATGACTTTTTCCTGAGTTTTCTTTTCATGGAAATCATGGCATTGCATAGTGAACAGTTTCAGTCTACAAAATGCAGTAAGCTTTGTCTTTGCTCTTTTAAAAAAAGATTTTAGAGATGTGAAGAAAACATCTGAGATGAAACAAATTAGTCAACCTGCAAGTTATAAAAAATGAATAATCACCATATTGGGGTTCATCTCAGCAAAAATTAATTTGTTGTTTAGGCTTAGCAACACTTAGTCCAAGAATATGTAATTCTGATAAACTATTCTTTTACTCTAGCCATTCCTGAATGATGGAAGGGGACTAACACTTCCTACAGAGGATTTTGCAGCTTTTCATATGAGTCTGGATTTCTTCTGTATTTTATTTGTACTGCGTAACTTAAATTTCTATTCCACCTCTTTAAAAAAAAAAATCTCATATTCTGAAGCCATTACAGAGTTTGACAAAGAATTAATGAATTATTCAGTCTGTAAACTTTGCAAAGCTTTAAGTTTGAAATGTTTGGGTTTTCATTTTATTTTTTTTTTCGTAACTAAATGTAAGATAACAAACTATCTCCTCCTTTAGCCCCTTTTATCTTGCATCCTATGGAATAAGACTCCCTTATCAAGTCGCTTTTAGCTGATGAGCTGATTTTTCTGCCTTCAGTACTTCATTAGCTCATTGACTATTTAAATAAGACAAGACACCCGGTTGAGGTTTGTCTGTGTCTTTGTTTCTCAAGATATTTTGTATAAAAATGTGTGTAGTCAGAGAGGAAAGAACAAAAACTGTTTGGATGGAGTTACAATCCTAGTCCTGAATAGATACCACGGTAGGCATTAGGTAATTCAAAGGAAAGAAAAATGTTTTAAGTGTCTCAATCATGAGGAAAAAAGCTTCATTCAAAGGCTGTACTCATTCTAAAGCAGGGAATACAAGGGAAATAAAAATAAAAATGTGTAGCAAGAATTGCTTGGGGTTTTTGAAGCATGAAGCATCAAACATGGCAGCTGTCAGTCCATGTCAGGTCTAGGCAATTGAGCTGCAGTTAGCTGCCTGACAGGAGTCAGTCAGGAGACAGAGAACCAGCTTGTTAGCCTGACTGGTGTTTTATTCTTTCTATATAAAATCCATCACTTGTTGACTTGGTATTTCTTTTTCTGTGTGCCACTTGGTTACAGTTGCTCTTCTAAGCGTTTTGCTCCTATTCCTGTCTTCGATGTTCTGATTTTGGATTTTGGAGTTTGGTTTATTTGTTTGTTTCACCTCATACTTGTCAACATTATCAATACTTTCTGACTCCCGTCTTTACCTTTTTGTCCCTACCCTAGTCTTCCTTGCCTCTTTTCTTCATTTCTGCCTTCTTATTCCTTGTTTCAGGAATGGAGATTGTTAGTCCAAAAATGTTGTCTTCATTTCAGTAAACCCTTCTTGAATTCAGTAAGCTTTTTTTTCAAGAATCTTACAAAAATATACTTGTTAAGCTTAATTGATAATAAGCCAATACTGTTGAACTGAACAAGTAAGTTGTTAACTCTTTGCTACACTTGCTATGCTTCTTGTATTGCTGGGGTTTTTTTTGTTTGTTTATTTTGGTTTGGGTTTGTTTGGGGTTTTGTTTTTGTTTTGGAGTATTTGCTTCTTTGTTTTCTTATGTTGTTGTTGGGTTTTTTGGTGGGTTTTTTTTTTTTTTTTTCCACTTTAAGATTTCATTTATTTTCATGTTGGAGTTTTTCGAGTCTTTTCTTTTGATACTCGGAATTATTAATGATCCCAGATTGGCAGTTCTCCTGGTGCCTGTAACATTATTTTTTCTTGTTCTTTGACAGATTTTCTCGCAGTTCTTTTTCATCAAAATCAGGCAAAACTATATACCTTTGCCACAGCAGAGATAGGCCGTGACTCCTTGGTAACTTGGCCAAGTGTTGTGGAAAGAGAAGTGTGCAGTGGGTTTATGTAGACAGAGAGGTTTATGGTTCTCTTGTGTCCTAAGGTCAACAGATGAATGGCCAAAGTAGAGATAAATTATCTCAATACATCTTAAACATCTTGAGTTTGCAGGAAGCAGTTTGCTTATAATGACAGTCCTTGGTGTTCAAAATTTGCTTAAAACAATTTTCCTTCATATATGTTTCCTGATAAAGAGTTGTACATTATATTATATAATTTGTACACAACATTATATTGCTGTTCTTCGTTATGCAATAATTGCTTAGGTTTATTAGACTATATAAGGTTTTTCTAACCTTAAGGTAGAATAGGCTGAGTAAAAGTCACTTTGCTATTAGACCGATGTAAGTCCACATAAATTCCATGACCTTGCACTTTCATGTCAGAATAAGAGGCTACAGCCTTTTGAAAATAATGGCAAAAGAGTTCTTGAACTGGATTAAGAACAAAAGATTTAGCACGTTGGTCATTTCCTTCTCTTACATTTCTATTCATTTATTGACAATAGAATCTAACAACTATTTGTCTTTGACCTTCTAGTGTTCTATAATTTTTATAGCAGTAGGAAAAACAATAAAAATACAAGACAAAGTGAATGAGTTTGAAGAATTCAAAACAAAATAATACTACCTAACTTTATTCAAATGTTACTCTTACTGTACACAAGAAGGAAGAAGTGCATGGGGAGTTAGAAATTACTTAGTGGTAAGCAAAAATATGTTCATACAAATTTAAATATTGTATCTACAGTAGTGAGTGTGCTTACAACACATAAATTTAGACAAATTATTTAATTCTAGTTTAATTGACTTAATATGTAACTTATAGTATCTGGACTATAGACATAAACAAACTCTAAAGCATATGGACATGACACACACATCTCAAAGATGTAAAATTTTGCCTTGTGCAGTAGAACATGGACTTGTTTAATTCAGACAGGATGTGATAACATAATAATCAATCACACCCAGGCAAAGACCAAGTACCTTCTTAACATTTAGCCTTCTGTGCATACACATAAAGGTCACTGTATAATAGATATTTTCCCTTGTAATTCTGAATTCCAGTCAGATATTAAAAACATTATTACGATTAAATATTTAATAGCACCTCTAGAATGATCATAGTAGGTCAAGATAGAGCTAACAGAACAAATGGAACTAAACAAGATTTGGAAGCAAGCATCTTGTTGTGGCCCATTTAAAATCTGAAATGGTGGTCTCAAATGAAATACTGATCTTTTTAAATTATTACAGATTTCCTTTTAAGATTAAGCATTTCACAGTTTAGGGAAAATATATGTTTTTAAGTGAGTTAATTTGTGGAGTGGAATGGTGAAATGAATGCTAATCATTCTAGCATAAAAACAGCTATCATTAGAATAAATGCAGGGCTGTTCCAGAGATTTAATACATAATAAATACAATATTTCTCATGTTTTCAATATATGTCTTATTTATCTCACATCTATTATGTGACTACAGGATATCCATGTTAAAAACAATTTTAGTAAGGTGCAAAGAAATCTATTTTGATTTATGTGATGAGGAGCAGTTGAGCACTTTGGGCTCCTCTGGTTAAGGGAGGAGCAGACTGAGGGGGGACCTCAGTGTATCTGCAGCTTCCAGAGGAAGGGAAGTGGAGAAGTAGGTACTGAGCTCTTCTTCCTGGGATCTGGGGAGGTGATGCATGGGAAAGACTCAAAACTGCATCAGGGGAGGTTAAGATTTAATTTTTTTTTTATTTTTTTTTTAAGAGAGGATGGTCATTCACTGGAACAGGCTTCCTAGAGAGCTTGTTAATGTCCCAAGTCTGACAGCATTTGAGAGGCATTTGGACAATGCCTTTAACATGTTTAATCCTTTGGTCAGCCCTGAGTTGGTCAGGCAGCTGGGCTGGACGAATGTTGTAGTTCTCTTTCAGCTGGAAATTTTCTATTCTTCTATTCTATTCTATTCTATTCTATTCTATTCTATTCTATTCTATTCTATTCTATTCTATTCTATTCTATATTTGTGTCCAAAACCAGAATCTATTTTATCTGTCTATTTTTTTTTTAATTTTTCCATGTATTTGTGTTTCATTTCCCAATCGAAAAAATTAGTTATTTTTTAAAAATTTGTAAGATATTCCTAATATTTGTACTGAATTGTTCATTTCTCTGACATTGAATTAATATTACGAATGCCTGGATAAGAAAGTAGCATTTTCAAAATTGAGAGAAAATGATATTCATTGTTCAGTCAGAGTTCTTGACATACTTCAGTGTTACCTTTGTAGAGTTTTAAAATATTATAATCCATTTGATCTAAATGGAGAATTCTATCAGTAAATTATTTGCTAGGCTATTTCTAGTATTCATTTATTCAGCTTTCTTTTATTTGAGTCTTTATTTGACAGAGCAGTTCTATCTTATGAAACCGTCATACCTAAAACATTCCTACCCTTCACTTTCTGATAGAATCTTGCATGGAATTTGCCCAGATAAATCTTTTTGAGAAAAAAGGAAACTTCAAGTGTGTTTCTTCCTTATTATTTTTTTCATTCCCATCAGTTTCTCTACTTTTATTCCAGTGCATTTTTGTTCCCTTAGTAAAATATTTGATAGGAACAAAAACAGTGTCAGGATTGTGGCATAATTGAAGAAATGTGCCTGTTTAACCAAATAAAATTGCTTCAGTAATAAATCTTCCAGGGAGATTGACACTCTAAGGGCTTCAGAAGAGAATTCTCTAGAAATAGATAGATATTCAACTACAGTTACGTGTAAGAAACAGAAGGAAAGCAGTTTTTATGCTCATCTTTAAAAAATACCACCTTCAAATACTCTAACATTTAACACTACACTTCATTTTGGTCCTCTCAAAAATAATGCTTAACACCTTTGGTTTATTTTATCCTAGCAAAAGATATTTTACAGAAGATTTTATTTCCCTCTGTAAAGTAGCAATCTCATGTAATCAGTTTTTATAGTCCTATTTTTTAGCTAACATAACCTGGGGGAAGATTAATTCCTTTTATTGTATTGTGTTAACACCATTTAGTCTCAGAAATGATGTGTTTATATGTATTTAGTAGGATAGCATTTCTGCAATACATCAATGGCAGACACACACGCTGCTGAGAATGTAAACTCTGCAAATACAGCACCAGCAATGCAAGTGACAGACTACACACACTACAAAAGCCCCTCTAGTTTGCAATGCCACAATTAATTTCCTTTCCCATTTTAATTCACCTTCCACAGTAGCTACTCTTTCTATCCTTTTTACTGCTTTCAGTATTTTGTCCCAAAATTTAACTTACATGCTAGTTTTAGACATTGTGCTAAAAAAGACAGAGCTTTTCTAAAAAAATGATACAGAATTGTAAATGATGTTACTTTAAATGTTGTCCCACAAAGTGACTCATATAACTTTTATTAAGTGACTCATATAACTTTTGGTTTTTATTTCTGGGAGTGTTGTGAGTGAAAATGTTTACAGTAAGAAAGACAAACATGAATATGAATTGTCAAAACCAAATAATCACACAGCATATTTACTTTTGTAATATATGATTGACAGCTTCAGTGGTAAATGTTAAATTTTAAATATGTTGGCAAAATTCTCTTCTTACCCAAAAAATTGTTTCATTTGCTTCCTTTAGAGGAATAGTGACATAAATTCAGCTGGACTGATACTTGATTTTTTTCATTAACCACATTTAGGCTTTTAACTCGGCCTAGTTTTGTACCTTGTAGATACAACCACGAGGTCTACCTATGGTCACTACATAGTTAAGAGTACTTGTACAAATTCTGTATTGTTCTCAGTCAAAATAATCAGCTATTTATCATTATTCTTTATTAATTAAATAGGCTAAGAAAGATGTGGCAGCCAGATGAGTTTAGTAGATAAGTAAAACTGAAATCTCCATGTGCTGCCCCATCCTGGAGAAAAGAAATGGAACCAGCACACTCTTCCTCCAGTAATAAGGCTGAAGAAAGCCAAAAGGTAACAAGCTGCCGAAACCTACTCTTTGAACATTTCATTCATCCACAGTAAAAGCCTGAGGAATGTTAGAATGATATTGTAATGTTATATAAATTCTTGATGTACTACAATTACATATTGCTCACATACTGAGGTAAAAATATTAAATGCATACCTTAAATAAATTTAGGAGGTTTTTTGTTTTTTTTTTTTTTTTTTTTTTTGTTTGGTTTTTTTTTGTTTTTTTTTTTTTTTTTTTTTTTGGTGGGTAAAAAGAATTGGTTTCTCTTATTTTGGCTTATTTTTAAACTTGCCATCTTAAAGCAGCCTCGTTATTCACTTGTCTTCTCTTTTCACACAACATATATACGCTCCTTCAGAAATTAATTTACCTTATCTTAAAAGATGTTTCTGATCAGTGAGATGAAGATTTGCTTTAGTGTCTGTAGAGTGAATGTAGTTGGGGTGAGATCTTTAATGTTTACATACCTGATGTTAAATGGAATGAATCTCAGCTTCAAATACCACATTCATACTTTCAATGTTTTTTCAGTGTTTTTAGTGTAATATCACTAGCTGAAGTCAAATACATATCGAAACCCATAAGAATTTATTCCACCTCCTGAAACAATATGAATGTGTTCAAGTAATATCCAATGTGACTTTGAAATTGTAAAAATATTTCTTCTGAAAGTTACTTTTTTTTTCATTTATAAATACTTTTAAAGATTATGTAGTATTTGTTTTCCTAGTTACATTAATGACCAGCAACTTTATCTGTTAACAATAACCTGTTATCTTCCCCTAACATATTAGAACAATAAGTTTCATGATGTAGCGTGCACAAAAAATTCAAATTTATTTCCTATAAAGTTTTGTCACATTATTTAATTGCACATATGCTTGAACAGATGTATTTTCTATACGTTGCTGATGATTGTTAAGGTTAAATATTGATTTTTATAATGTTTCATATTTTAAATATTATGTTTATCTAAGAACTGCAAAATAGCTACGCAAAAAAAAAAATAAAAAAAAATCCAAATTTAAATACATAACCAATTGCATTTTAGTGTATGGTCTTCAATTCAATTATCTAGTGCCAAGAACAGCAGCAAATCTTTGTACAGATGTAAACAAAAATCGAGCTGCAGACATTTTGTGGAACTGAAGAATTCAACATATCATGCTAAGCTGAAGCTTTAAAAAATTCTTTAGAGGCTGTGGATCAAGCTGAGAGCTAGACATCAGTCATGAAGAATAGAAAAGTAATAGAAAAGGTTTTTGAATAGCTCCAGTTCTAAAGAGCCAAGGATGACTGAATATAAGATGACAAGTAATCACTAGAAAAATTTGTCTTGAAAAATATAGCTTTCAATCCTAAAGAGAGGTTACCAGGAAAAAAAGTCCTGTTCCTATCATGGATTATCATAGAACAAGCAGATTTATCCAAAAAGCAGTTGGAGACAGAGAAGTCATTCTAAAGTTATATAAGATTTCATTAAATATAAGCATATAGCCTTTAGTTATATGTAACCATATATTAGAAAAAAAATTTTCACTCTTAAGGTGGCCAGGCATTGGAATAAGACTCCACCAAGGAGGTGGTGGAGTCACCATCCCTGGAGGTGTTTAAGGGGAATTTGGGTGATATGTTTTACTGGTTTAGGGGTTACAGTGGTAGTGCTTGGGTTTATGGTTGGATTTGATGACCTTAAAGCTCTCTTCAGCCTTGATGATTCTATGATTCTAACCCTAAATTGCTGCAAAATTATTAGAAGATATTGTGTGGATTGGCCTAGAACTGGAGAGTTATATCAAGTTATTGAGACAACTGTGTTAGCTGCCAACAAATTGACAAGTAACAAAATTACAGTCTGGGAAGAGAGGAGAAATGCCTTTCATCAGATAGTAGCTATTAGAACCCAATGCTGTTACATTCTTTGTAGAGCAAACTTTCAGGTCCAATAATTACTAGGGAAACTACAGGAAATAAAATTCTTGTTTCTTATCTTCTGTAAAACCTTGGCATTTACAAATAGAAAGAGACAACCTAATATGTCTTTGATTTGAACAAAGTTATAATCCGTAAATAAAAATGATTCCTAGATCATGTCTAAAAGTTGTCTGAGTGATGAAACTCTAAAGATTAAATATTAAACCCTTCAGGGCGGTTTTTTCTGGTGAAGCTGTATGGTAATGATGAAAGAAAAGAGAATAAAAAACTTTTCCTAGGTATAATTTTCATTTGTCGCTGGCCTGACTAAGGGGTAAATGAAGCACAATACCTCTCAGGACTGATAGCAAAATTTTAATATTAATTGCTCGCACTGAGAAATATCTATCACAGAAAGAGAAGCATCAGAGTTACCAATGACATCTACAGTTACAAAGACAGACAGCAAACAAACACAGCACATTTTAATTTCATTGAGGGAGACTAAATTCAAATGCAGTATTTTTTTTAGATCTATTTTTGTGGCCAAGCTGTGAAAGCACAACACGTAGCCCATAATCTAAAACTTAGAAAAAAATGGGAAGAGATTCTCATGAAAAATGGGCCAATATGAATTCCAAATCTTGATATTATCTAGAAGTCAGATATATCAGCTAAAATTAATGTAGAAGTGACAGACATATGGCAACTAAAATTTTTATTTTGCATTTACTTTATTTCTACTCTAAAACCTTGCCGATTTTTTTAAGTGGCTTGAGTAGTAATACCTTTCTATGTAGGTAATAGTTATAATTTATTTATGCTTCAGCTCATTACTGACCTATTTAAAGACAATTTCATTAAAAGAAGTGAAAATATTTGTGAAACTTTCCATCAAAACCTAGATAATAAGTAGAAATATGGAAATTCTGCTCTGCATAAACACAGAGTAGAGAACAGTCAGAAACATAGCCGTGATTTTCTTAATTCACATGAAATGGAAAAAAATTATGAAGATTGGTACGATTGCTAAACAGAAAGAAGTTATTCAAAATTTATAAAGATGGTAACCTGATCTGAATGGACTATACTGTTATGCTGAGGACATCATACTCTACTTAGGAAGAAGTGAAGCACAGAAAATCTAAGGAGAGATGTGGAACATGATTATTGATCTGATAAGATTATGTCAGAAGAGGAGAATGAAAACAGTTGAACAATTAGATTCCTAAAGGTAAGAAGCTTGCATAAAAAAGGATATACAAATAATACTTAGGAAATGGAAAGAATTTGGATTAGATCAAGTAGAGTGATATACAGATGTGTTTTTCATTTGATTACACATATGTATATAATATTTTTTGTTTGTATCCAAAGTGAGAGTCTGGAAATAATAGGAAGATGGGAAAAATAAAAGCAGGTGGTAACAAACCAGTTATTGTATTTTATATGCATTTTCCTCTATTGTTAGAAGACATCATCAGAACCACTACTGATCAACCTGCAAGTGCATAGAGGAGAAAAGTGGAAACCTTAGAACCCCACTACTTCTTTCGCAAACAGCACTATTATTTCTCAAAAATAATTGTAAAATAATTGTAGAACTATAGAATAGCACATATTGCAATGGCCCTTTAGATGTCATGTACTCCATCCACCTGCTAAAAGAAGGGCCAGCATGGATCAGGCTGCTCTCAGCTCTGACCTGCTGAGTTGTGAGCATCTTCTGGGATGGAGTTTCCACATCTACAGCAGCCTCTTGTGCTGTTTGACCACCCTCATAGTAAACCATCTCCAGATCTAACTGGAATTTTCCATATGACAACTTACAGCTACAATTGAAAGGAGTTACATTGTACTAAGTCATTTTACTGCTCTTTTAAAAATTAGTCTCTTAGTTTTGTTTTGTTTGGGTTTTTTTACTGCTTACTTTTCAACTAGACCTCAGAAGGTTCTTTACTCATAGCACATATGTATGTTTTGTTTAATTGACGTTGAAGATCTGGTTATGGCCATAGTGCATAATTATTATTATCAAGAAAAATGTCATCTGAAAGTGGCCTTTGAGACAGTCCTTAAAGTCAAATTACTAATGTCTTTATAAAGGTATTGACAATGATGTCTTCATAAAAATAATGAAAATTCTCTGTACAACCTAGTGAGGCTGTGACCCTTTATTTGCCTTTACTGTGTGACACAACACCCTCTCACTGGTTATGAGAAAGCTCCTATCTGGAGACAAATACATACACATGAACTGAAGAAGAAGCAGCAGTAAAAGGCAGCAACACTGAGGAAAGATATCTGTTGTATTCAACACTTCAAATGCCTGTTACGTGCATGCATTTTACATGGTGAGTAATATGGGCATTATTAATATTTCACTGCTCTTTCTTGATTTAGAGTTGAGAGCAAACAAATTAGTATTATGTAAAGAAGATAAAAGGAGTCTGAATGTTTGGTTTATGCACTCCAAGATACCGTGCATTCTAGGATTTAAGCAATCTGTAACCTGAAGGACTGTAGGCAAACTGAAATGAGCAAATAAAACAAATCTTCTGAGGCTTAACACTGAGAGCATATTTGATTTGTTAGATATGACATGGTGCTTCGGCATTGAAAGTTGTTTTGTTTACAGAGAGACAGTGTGTCACAGTTCAGGTCAAGAGCTTTCCTTAATTTTTCCTTACTTTTTTAAAATATTGGCAAAAAAAGAAAAATCCTCATCCTTACAATTCATAGGAACTGATGCATTTCTGATTAAGAAATTAAATAATAAAGAGAAGTCTGTATATTATGTGAAAAGCTCTACCGACAAATTTTCAACATATTTCAATTTTTTGATGGACTTCTTCAGTGGATTTGATGATATTTTAGGGTTCCTTATGGCCTTTGTTTTCTGTCTTTATTGCATTTTATTTCTGTGCCCCACAGACTGGAAGATCTATATGAATTTAAACCCTAAATCAAATTAGAACTACTTTAAATTTAAAATAGTCATGAATATATTTATGTGCTGATTTACAAGAACTATTCTTTTTAAAAAGAAAAGTGCAGGTTCTTATTCTGTTTATAAAAGGCCTGATTAGATAAGGAAGAGTTCACTCTTTCCGAAAACTTGAAACTTGCAAAAATATTTAACCTGGAGCATCCAATACTTAATATTGGATGTATAATACAACATACAATATTTATCCATAATAATGGATAAATAATACAATGTACTCAAGTACAACTACAATCCTGGATGCTGTTACAGACACTCCTTTCAATTATGGTTTTTGTTTGGACAACTACTCTCTAAATCAGATTGACCCAGGCTTGTTCTAAAATATTGCTGTGCTACTCTAGAATGCCAAGTCTCCCTTGCTCATTCGTTACTTAAGTCCTGAACTTCAAAAACAATCTGACACAATTGATCACCAAATAAACAGCAACATGAAGTTAACTTCTGTAAATGTGCATTAATATTGGAGGGGGCCTGAAAGAAAGATGGAGAGAGACTTTTTACAAGGCCAGAAAGTGATAGGAAAAGGGGTAATAGCTTTGAACTGAGAGAGGGTGAGTGTAGAGTAGATATTGGGCAGAAATTCTTTGTCCAAGGCCGGGTCAGGTGGGTCTTGATCAAGCTGGTCTAGTGGAAGGGGTCCATGCCAAAGGAGTTGAACTAGATGACCTTTAAGGCCTGTGATCCTATAATTCTATGAGGTATCTCAGAGCTTGTTGGCTGTATTTGGGCAGGGTTTGTAACAGTAAATTCTCACCCTGCTCCTGTTTGAAAAACATTGTTAATAATTGATAGAAAGGAGTAACAAGGCAAATCACAAAGGTGCTCTTGATTGACTTGAAAGTTGGAAAGAACTCACTGAGAAGGTGAAAGAAAATGTAATGTCATGAAATGGCAAAGTTCATAAGTCAAGGGAAAGGAATGGAAAGAAAAGCATAAAAAAACCCCGGATGTTTTTAAGAATATTGTGTAACCTTTGTTTTGAGTGATAGAAAGATGTAGGTAAAATCCACCAATGCTTTTGCAGAACCAACCTTTGAGACACAGTAGACGACCCTTTGAGTTTCCTTCTAGTCTTATTTGCATATCCTTTGAAGTCATGATTTGTACAAAGAAATAGTGTAGCCTCAATTAATAGTCATATGGACAATGTTACTTTCAGATCATAAGGCTTTGCAAATTAACATCAGTCTGACTCCAGTCACTGGAAGTGGTCACATACTTTTTCTTTGAGTTTTGTCTTGAGAGTAGAAGATCTATTTGATCATCCCAAACAAACTGGCAGGTAACTTTTTTTTTTTTTTTTTTTTTTTTTAAATGGTTTTACATAGAGATATTTAGACTTAAAATTCCCTGATTTTTCTGCACTTCTGCATAACTGGAGATAGAACTGTTTAAAAGATACATATATTTTGATCATATTTCAGGCAGGTATACTATATCTGAAAGCTGATTTTGCAGTTATAGTGAGGAGAAGGACATGCTGTTCAAAACTGTTCTCTGAGATGGAGACTTCCACACCAAGGTAGAGCTGTTAACATTATTGCTTGCTGTTCGACAAAAATGTTATTACTCTTCTGTATGGCTGGCTCTACAAAATAAATTTCAAAACAGCAAACCAGAAGCTGATAGACTTTTAATCCTGTTTGTAGCTCACAGTTTTCAAAGCTATCCCAAGAGATCCCAAACTTTACTGGTTAATAGCACACAGTGTGCTTACTCTGAGCTGATTACATTCTGGTTTATAGTCACCAATTAGGGAAACTAATTACAGCTCCAAACTGTGTCAACAGTCTTTGACCTAATTTGATGCCAGTTAATCAGTTACATAAACAAATTCTGTTTATAGAACAAATTGAATTTGAGTTGAAGAATATACATGATAAACTCCAGACCATATTTTAGATTTAAATAAATGTGATCAAGTGTATACTTAGAATGTGTAGATCAAGTATTACTTGAATATACTTAGAATGTGTAGATCAAGATTAGATCAAGTGTATATTTAGAATGAGTTTATTGAAATATAGAGGAGATCCTTGGAAAGAATGCATTCTTGGAGAGGAAAACAGCTTAACACAGTAACTACTTTCTTATAATCTGCTGACAATCTTTAGTATTGAGTTGTTTTGTTAGAAAAAGTGAAGCAGCACATCAGCTCTCTTTTTTTTTTAATCTGAAGGGATCTATTCTTATAGATTTATTATTAATATTTCTAAAGCTGACTGTAGCATTAGATCTAGGAGGTGTATGGGTACCCATCTGTCAAGTATGTGAGGTATTACACAACATCTTAATATTTTGTATTTCAGGACCATGACACTGTGGTTGACCTAATTACATGTTAGAATTCATGGCAGCTGAAGACTTTCACAAATACCTTAAGTTCTGAGAAATACAGAAAGACAACGTCCACTAGCATTTGTTTCTCTTGGATACCAAATGTTAGATATCAACTCACAGAAAACTGAAATCAGAAAAGGTGAAAAAAAGGGCATAGCATAACTTTTGTACAGTGGCTTATGGTGTAATTGCCACACATATTTCCTGTATTCTAGATGTTCAGTCTTTGTTAATGAATATGTTTTATACTTCAATGTTCTCTTTTTATCCCATTCCTAAAGCTCTTTTTTTTTTTTAATATAATGACTTTCTAATAGAATGAAGGATACTGATGTGAGATATATGAACACACACAAAAAAACACACACGCAGAATCTTTTTTTAAAAATCCTCAATCTCTTTTACAAGGCCTGAGATAAAACCCATTGAATTTGGTGGAAAACTCCTATGAGAATTAAACACTTTCATTACAGTGTCAAGTGGGATCTTAGCTGCATGGTTAGCACAAGTACTCTCTGAACCATTTAATAATGTTTCATCATCCTGCTCACTCAGCATAAAGAGTTAGTCATCATATCCTTCATGTAGTAGCAAAACTACCTTTCTGAACTCGTTCCAGAAAATGAGAAGCCAAGATATTTAAAGAAGGAACTTCCTGTATTGTAGAACCAATGCCATTTCTTTCTGAGGACAGCATAAATATATCTACTTGTTTCAAGGACGTTGAAATGAGTTCTACTTTTCTTTATTCTTCTCAAGTTCCACTGACTGTGATCTATTACTTTTTATTGTCATCAGTGAGAAAAGTGTCATGAGTTTATTTGTCACAACCATAAATTCAGTAAACAAAGGCCAGTTAGTGAGGGATGGTTCTGATCTGCTTTCCTTTCAGACCACTCAGGAGAGAAAAAAAAAAAAAAGAAAAAAAAACCCAAAAAACAAACCACTTATAATTTAATGGAAATTTGAGTTTTGAATGTGTACTGATAGGGCAAAAGTCTGTTTGAACGCAACAAAATCTGGCATGCAGAGCACCTTCTTACTCATCTAGAATTTTGTGCTGGTTTTGGCTGTGATAGAGTTAATTTTCTTCATGGTAGCTGTTATGGGGCTGTGTTTTGGATCTGTGCTGGAAATAGTGTTGATAACACAGGGATGTTTTCATTATGCTCAGCATTGTGAGCATTGCTCACACAGACCCTACATCTTTTCTGCCTCTCACCCCACTCCACCTGTGCAAGGACTGGGGCTGCACAAGGAGCTGAGAGGGGACACATCCCAGAGAGCTGCTCCCAACTGACCAAAGGAACAATCCAGACCATATTGCATCATCCTCAGCACAGAAAGCTGGAGGAAGCAGGAGTGATGATATTTGTCTTCCTAAGCACTGTTATGAGTGATGGAGCCTGGCTTTTTGGAAACTGTTGAACACCTGCCTGCCCACAGTAAGTGGTGAATTGATTCCTTGTTCCGCTTTGCTTTCATGTGTGGATTTTGTCATGCCAATTTAACTGTCTTTGTCTCAACCCATGTGTTTTCTCACTTTTGCCCTTCCAGTTCTTCATCCCATTGAGGGGGGATGCTTGAGCAGCTGGATGGGGCTTAGTTGCTGGCTGTGATTGGATTACAGCTTGAAAAGGATTCTGTGAGGAAAACCAGTGTAACAGGTGATCTCCTGTTAAGAATTAGGCTTATCTTTAAGTGCAAACAAGTTGTTCAGGGAAATAACATTAGAGTCAAAATAAAGTGAATAAGCCAAAAAACTATACAAATGGAACATGTAATAAGATAGGCAGAACTTCAGAGGAGAGATCTTAGTTGTTGTTGCCAATGCTGCCCTTTACTGTCATTGTAAATTTCCCTGACAACCCTCCAACAGTTTCTTCCTACTCTATTTCCCAACTGTTCTGCTTTTATCTTTGATCATTATTAACCAGACAGTTCACAAGAACCCTTGAGAACCTTTGAGTCATTGTGACCATGTTTAAGCTAGGCTTCAGAGATTTCAAATGTGTACAAAATACCAAAATACCTTGTGTTGTGCTTGTATTCCTACATCATTTGTTTAGAATTTACTTGATGCAAATAGATCTAATGAAGAAACTACCCATATGGTATGTAAATACCCTCCCAAAACAACACAAAAGGATTGTGACTTAATCATGTATTTTTACCCTAAGAGTTTTAATCAACTATGAAGGTAATAAAAGGAAATTCTACTTCTTGTGTTGCTGCCTGGTTCAAGAAAGTTGTGTAAGCTCCAGTATTCCAACCATTCTAAACTTAACTACATATTTTATTTCAGCATAGACTGTCTCTCATCTGATTAAATGTTTCCCATCATTTTGAGAATCACTGTTGTGGCTCTAGGCATACCTTGTACATCTTAAAATAATAAGATATATCAACTATCAGTGTTTCATCTGTCACAGTCTAAAAAGTATCGCTAGAAAAAACAAATCTTCCAGAGAATATACAAAATGTTCATAACCTCCTCTCATAATAATGTTTCTTTCATTACAATTTCTTATTAAGAGTAATAAACTATTACATAAGGTGGGAAAAAGCATGCCTTCAGCCATTTTCTTGGAGAGATCACAGCTGAGCTTCCCCAGCCTGCAATTATTTCCTCTTAGCTTCCTTCCCCTTTACTCGTATAAAGTATATCCAATATTAGATTTTTCTGGGCTATTAATAATTCAAGGACTTTTACATTGCATTATATATAAAATCCCTTTTGTTAATAAAAGCAGTGAAAGAGCAAAGAATTTATATGTGGATACGATTTAATTCTTTGGTGGAAAGAACCTTGAATTTTGGAGTTAGGTATTGCACAGAATCTATAACATTGAACCAACTCCAGCAATCAAAGCTGTGTCCATCAAAGCGGGAAAATATGGGTAAAATTAGAAAGGAAAAAAATCAGATTAAACATAGTTTGGGTAGGTTTTTTTTTTCCATTTCTCATAACTGAAACACTTAAAATACATAATCAAACTGTTTTCCTAAATATGCACACAGAAACACAAATAATTAACTTCATCTTAAAAATAACATAAAGTAATTCCCCTTACAAAGACTATTTATAATTGAATAGAAAAGCAATATTATTTACTGTGTTTTTGTTACATATTCCTGTCTCAATACAATAACATTTCCTTTTGCAACTTTACTTGTCTCCAGTTCCAGTGTTTTTATAGCTAAGAATAGGGTTAGGAATATTTTCATATTAAAGCTTCTACCACTTATCACTCTCCATCCCTCCCTTTCTCTAATATGCACTCTTGTCACTATTCACTCCTATTTTAAAAATGGAGAAATATTTATATAAATATATACAAGTAATATACAAAATATATATTCATCTATATAATGTATATTAATTTAGTTTTGTTACACAAAAACCACATTATTGTCATCAGACCAAAAAATCCCCATTATTCTAAAAAGTTTTTAACATTTGAGGTAAGAAATTGTAAAACTACTATCACAAAACATTGATGATTTTTGAAATTATTAAAAGTAATCTATTTTATTCTACTTTCATTTTTAAACGAGCTTTTACTTATGTGTAACAGAGTTTAATCCATGAAGTTTGCAAGCACAATAATTGCAACATATTCAGTCTGGACATAATCAAAATATATACTTGAAAAATAATATATATTTGGGACTAATAAGAAATTACCAATAAGAAAATACTGTACATTATCTTAAATGGTGTCTACCATTGTACTTTTTTTTTTGTTCCATAATTCTCATTACTGATAGTTAGAAGAATTTTGCTACAAACTGACCAAATTGATCTAACTTGATTTATTTATCTATCTTGTGGTTACTATAGAATTGTAATAAATGTAGGGTTTGGTCTCCAAATGCCATCTCCAATGGTGATTTTAACATATTTAATATGCAAAAATTTAATATGTCCCTTAATAGGACAGCACCTCCACTTTTTTTTAATGCTCAGTCTATCTGCATTACAGATGTTGGATCATATTGTACAGTTAAGTTACTGAGACTTGATAAAAACAGGATGAGTGAAATCACTGCAAAAAATCACATAACATATAGAGAATGAGAAGTTTTGCTGTAGTGCCCGATGTGTTATTATCCTGAGCAACAGCAAAATTCACTTTACCACTCTTGATCAAATTAGCTCAATGCTGAAGGATGCCTTAAGCTAAACAGGGGATTTGATATGTGGATTGAAGTAAAAATAAAGACAAAATATACAGTAAAGCCAAACCCTCAACTGCAATGTTTTATAGTTATTTTGGAAAGAGGCCAGTAAGGATTCATAGTAAGAATTACAGTCATCTTGATTTATTTGGCTTAGTTTCCTATAAGTGTCTCTAGACAGTAAACCTCAGCTTTGAGAGTACAAGGCAGTTAAGACTAACAGCTTGCAAGTATTAAAGAGTTTGTACTGCTTTCTCTGTGCTAGAGAGAATGCTGAACCTAGTTTCCATGCCAACCTATGATTGAATTGCATATTGTACACCAGATGATTTATTAACTGATTTTTTTCTTAGAGAGGTGTCACGTAAATTTGTACCTCAATATATTGAGGATAAGGATTTATCTCGTACATCCACAACCTTAAATTTTAGAATTAAATGATAAATTTTTCAATGATATTGGAGGACTTCAACCAAGTACAAATTTACATATATTGCAAATGTATGTAATTAATTTATGTATTCATTTAACTAACTTAGGTATATAATTGATATATGCAACAGCTAATCCTGGAAAGCAATTTCAGACTTGAACACAGGAAGATCATCAGCATGAATTCACCAAGGAGAAGTCACGCTTGACCTATTTGATAAAATTCTGTAGGGAAATGACTGGCTTGATAGATGAAATGTCACAGAAATAGCACTAGGCAACTTTCCAAACATGAAAGTTTTAATATATAACAATATAATCACATAATCTTAGAATATTTTAGATTGAAGTGGTCATGTGGAGAACATCTGATCCATCCGCCTTCTCAAAGAAGGGCCAACTCTGATCAGCTGAGTTGTGAGCATCTTCAAGGATAGAGGTTCCACAATTTCTTCAGCAGCCTGTCACGGTGGTAGACCACCTTCACAGTAAAAACATCTCCAGACATAAATGAAATTTCCTATAAGGCAACTTGTGTGTGCATTGTCTCTTGTGCTATCACTGTGAAACTTCAGGAGGACTCTGCACATGCAAGATGAGTCTTTCCCCGCTATGCTCAGTCACTGAGTAGCTGAAGCACAATTATGTCTCCTCTCACCTTAGACCCAGCTCTCAGTTTCTCCTCACACATCATGTGCTGCAGCCCCTGAGCAGCCTGGTGATTGATCCTTGGTTGGATTTGCTCCAGTACATCAATATCATTCTTGTATTGAGGAGCCCAAAAGTACTCTCCCAAGTGCCAAATGGAAGGGAGCAATCAGCACCCTCGATGTGGTGGCTGGTTCATCTTGTGATGCTCAGGCTGCCTTTCTACCCTACAAAACTACACTGCAGATTAATGTTTAACTCGTCCACTGGGATCCCAGGTCATTTTCTGCAAAGAACAAAGCAGGTAGTGAAGAGTCAACTTGGCTTCATAGAACTAAATACAAACATTTGAGTTCTGCAATCTGTCCAATTTCTCACCTCACTAAAGTTCTTTGAAAACAGTATTTTTTTATTTTGATTTTAAAGATAGATAAGATCTCATTATGATTTTGTACCATTAACAAAAATACTATGAACTTCAGAAGGAAGATGTGTATTATTATGAGTACCATAGAGAAATGTACTGTTCATTACAAGCAACAAAGAGAAATGAGAAACTTCCAGTAGTGTTGAATCTTTTCAGAATTATGAAGATATTCACAAAGGTATGTGTGTAAGACTCAGAGGAAGAGGGTAACGGTTGCATTCACATCTTGGCTATTTTCTACCATAGTGCCCTTCATGGCAATTTAGATGTCTGGATTGTCTTTCTTCATTCAGCCTGAAGCTGCTGAGAATCATACCAACCAACCATCATTCCAACAGTGAAGAGCTGAGCTATATATATTAAGCTTATATACTTCATCTATGTCAGGGCTGCAGCAAGAAGTGAAAATATTCCCTGCTGTCTTTACACATTCGTAAGGTCTGGAAAATGCCATCATCTGAATAACTTTGCACTATCTGAGTAACATAAACCATTGTAGCAACCATTAGAAGAAGCCCTCAAGGACTCTTGACAATGATTTTTCTTTGGCTGGATCTTTCATGTCATTATTCCAGAAAAAGAGAAGGAAATGGACCCCCTGACACCTGAATAGTGTCAGATAGCAATACATAGAACACCAGTCTCAGCATACACCGTGGATAAACCCATTACTCAAGCAATCCCAGGATTACAATGTGGTTTTATAACCCCATCCCTGTACTGAGTGCTCTTAAGCTATGGAAAAAGATATGGAAATTTGCCATGTACAAAAAGAATAAGTGAGCCCTAAAATACTTTACTCCCTTTGATGACTGTTAGCTTTCTTTGATGCCGATAACAATTCCTTGCACACATGAAGACTATCTTCATAGCTAGGAAGATTTTAGCTAGGCTTTGTGAACAGGCATTGTGAATGTAAAAGAGAACTAGAAAACTGAATCTAAGAGCAGAATAACATGGAATTGGAAACGGTTTTATAGGTAAAATGGCTCTCCTGCTTCTGCATTATTGTTTTCCTCCCTTTCCCTCCCTTCCCTTCCTTCCCTTCCCTCCCTTCCCTTCCCTTCCCTTCCCTTCCCTTCCTTCCCTTTTCCCTTCCCTTCCCTTCCCTTCCCTTCCCTTCCCTTCCCTTCCCTTCCCTCCCTTCCCCTCCCACTGTGAAATTCTGTTGTGTTAATAAATGTGGATACAGGTTGAAAATTACAATGGAAACATTTCTTTTTACGGCACACCAAGCAAAAGAAGTCAGAAATCACAGTTCATTAAATATTGATGTAGGTGGTATTTTCAGACCTTGTATGTTACTTTTTGCTGCTGTCAGACTGAAAAAAAAATGTTGATATGAAAGTTACCAAAGGTTCTAGACTATGAAGATTTACAGTAGAATGGGACTGATTGACCTATACACTTCCTCAATCTCGTATCTTATATTAGACATTTACAGATTTTGAAATCTGTATGAATATATATACTTACTGATACTTAAACATTTCCCAGATATTGCTTGTACTTCAAAGCATATCTATAGCTATCTATAGCAAGTAAAGGAAGGAGAAAAAACAAACAAAAAAAATTTATCCTTTGAAATTTTTTTAAGCCCTAAGTTAAGGTGAAAAACTTTGCATTACATTTCAACTCTCCCCAAAATCATGCTCATGAAGAGAAATTTCTTTTTAAGTGTTTTCTTTGTTCTGAGGTTGGAGAAAGATTTACAGTGTGTTTAAGTGAAATAAGGTTTTAGAAAATGGATATGTTGCAGAACCCAAGACCACTTGATATATAGCTTCAGATATATCACTGTTTGGCTCTATCAGCATTTTTAGGAAATTACTGACCACCAGTGTGGGGAGTAACACTGTCACAATCTCTTACAGGTTTGTTGCTGTAGAAAGAAGTCTCCATTATCATAAGTTTTCACCTAAAGGTTTGTTTTCCTGACAATGAAGAAGATTTACAGAGAAGCTGGGAGGACTGAAGATTAGATATACAGCTTTAATTCAGTTACTATATTGACATATACAGATTTTTTAAAGTGAATTTATATAGGAAAGTAGGCAACTGTTCATACATTTTTAAAATATGTTCCTGATTTATTTGGCAACTTACTTTATGAAAGTTTTACATTTATAAGCCTATAAAATATGTATCATTTTTATTCTATTAAAGAAGCTGAAACAAATATTATGGCACAAGGAAAATTCAGTGTGCTTTGCACACATCTGGAGTTGTATAAGCAGTAATATTGTACAAGCTCAGAATAGCTCACCTTTTCCATTTATTATCACTATTAAATGACTCAGGACACAAGACTGCAGTCACCATGTCCAGTACCATTTCCAAAACATTGACAAGATAGGGGGAGCTAAACGAACTGGTAACGTATGAGAATCGGTATTTGAATTGCTGTGAAACAATTCTGCTCTGACTCAGGAACGTAGTATGGAGTTTGTTAGAAACTCTAACTAACACACATAGACATGTCTGGGCAAGATAGAAGATGATTGTCTTTTCCACTTCATAATCTTCAAATAACGGTAGTCTTGGTAAATGTGGGAACTTCATCCAAAGAATTGTGGTGAATGGAGTTAAATCCAGTTAAGGACTGGTCACAAATGGTTTTCCCCAGGACCCAGTACTGGGGGGCTGGTCCAATTAAATATCTTTATCAATATTCTGGATGAGAGGATAGAAGGCAACCCCAGTCATTTTGCACACAAAATCAAGTTCAGTGTGGGTGTCAGCCTTCTGGAGGGCAGGAAGGCTCTGCAGACATTTCTGGACAGGCTGGATCAATGGGCCAAAAGCAACTGTGTGAGGTCCCACAAGTCCAAGGGTTGGGTCCTGCACCTGAGTCACAACCACCCCATGCAGACCTACAGGCTGGGGGCAGAGTGGGTAGGAAGTGGCCCGGAAGGAAAGAACCTGTGTGTGCTGGTCAACAGCCAGCTGAACATGAGCCAATGTGTGCCCAGGTGGCCAAGAAGACCAGTGGCAGTCTGGCTTCTATGAGGAATTGTGTGACCAGCAGACACGGGCTGTGATCACTCCCCTGTATGTGGCACTGGTGAGGTCATACCTCAAGTACTTTGTCCAGTCTTTGGGCCCCTCACTGCAACAAAGTCATTCAGGCTCTGGATTGTAGGGGAAGAAGAGCAACAAAGCTGGTGAAGGCTCCAGGGAGTGAGTCTTATGAAGAGCAGAGGTCTTTGGGGTTCCTTAGCCTGGAGGAAAACAGGCTCAGAGGAGACCGTATCACTCTCTGCAACCACCTGAAAAGATGAAAGGAGTGAGCTGGATGTTGGTTTGTTCTGCCAGGCAACAAGTGACAGAATGAGAGGAAATGTCCTCAACCTGTACCAGGGTAGGTTTTCATTAGATATTAGGAAATATTTTTTCACTAAAAGGGTGGTTAAGTGTTGTAGTGGGCCAACAAGGAAGGTGGTGGAGTCACCATTTCTGGAAGTATTTGAGATATGACTGAACAGAGCATTCAGCCCTATGTCAAGGTGATGCTCAGTGAAAAGTTGCACTCTACGATCTTACTTTTCCAACCTCTGCACAAATTCTCTGATTCTATACCTACATGAAATATAACGGACTTGTTTTTGAAAAGTATGTCATATTAAAGCCTTGAAATCCAATTGGTTTTATGGCAACATCAGAAGCTTGTTTTTGAAAAGCAAACTAAAATCACATTATTACAAGAAACACTAAAATTTGAAGAAACAATGATTGGATTTCTCAAAATTCACTTCCAGTTAAGAGGTCCTTAGATTTATTTTAATTAAAATACCCATATAATTCCTCCCAAAAACCAAAGAATCAACCCAAACTTATTTTGTTGCGATAGAACAAATCCTGGCAAGAGTCCCCTTTGAAACTTACAAAGACTGTGCTGCAGAATACAATATTTTGATAGAGATATTCATTCTCATTGGCTCAAGCAATCATTTCTCCATGGTGCAGCATAATACCCAGCATGTTTTTATGATTCAGTCCCAGTAACACTATATCCCTGTTAGCATGATTAATCAGCCCAAACAGAATACAGCTTGGGTTTAACTCTCCTGCTGCTTGCTTCAGAGCTGAATCAGTCAGGGCCAGTTAAGGAAGTCTGCACTTCCCTCTGTTGCACAGCATGGGCATGACCTGTGACTCTCTGCCATGATGATATAATATTATTTCCAAGCCACTATCTAATTATCTTTCACACATACCATTTATTTGTTCACAGTGGAGGGCATTGCTCTGTAAGAATTGAACAGGAACTTTGCTGTGTTGTAGTTTTTCAGTAACAAGCACCTGTTGGGTAAGGAATAAAAAAACCCACAGACTTATCTGTTAATATTTGGTCTTCAATTAAACCAGGGAAAAAGAAAGTTCAAAATTCTAAACATATAATTTGGGAAACGATTGAATGAAAGGTTGCTATTTCCTGCTCAAGTGTAATGTGTTTGTTATTGCTCCAGATCACCAACTGAGATCTTGATGCTTTTGATGATAATTGTTTTCTTTCTCCTCCCTTTTCAGACAAGCAACAGAAGTGGATATGCAGAGTATTGAGGTCTTTCAGTAGTGTAAAACTTCTGAGTGCAATTGTTTTTAAAGGCTGTATTTAAAGATAGAACTCCAGGCCTGGCACAAGAAAGGGCTTGAATTTGCTCCAACAGGTTCACATCTTTCTTATATTGAGGATCCCAGAGCTGAAGTGGAGGGACAGAATCACAGCCTTTGACCTTCTAACATGATACTTTTAATGCATTTCAGAATATAGCTTGCATTCTGGGCTACAAGTGCACATTGCCAGGTCATGTTGAGCTCTTGTCAACAAACACCCCACAAATTTTTCTCTTCAGAGTTGCTTTCAATTCATTCTCTCTCCAGCCTGTGTTTGTACCTGGATTGTGTAAAATGTTGTGGAGGACCTTGCACTTGGCCTTTTTGAACTTTGTGAGATTCTCACCTCTCACACCTGTCCAGGTCCCTCTGGTGTGTCAAACTCACCACATAGCTGTCTGCAAACGTTCTGAGAGTGCACTCAATCCCAGCCCATATTGCTGAAAAAGATGTTAAACAGTGCTGATCCCAATGCCAAACCCTGATGAGCAACACTCCTCCTAGACAACTTTTGCCCATGTTCATAATTCATGGCTGACCTCTGTCTCTATCTTGATCCATGAGTTTTTCATCATATTTTCTCCCTCTGTCTTGTTGGGGAGTGGGAGTGGGAGTGGGAGAGCAGCTGCGTGGAATTTGGCCCATAGGAAAGGTACCCATCACATTTATGCATAATGACAAATGAAAGCATTATTAACTATGTGAATTTCAGCAGATCTCATTGGATACAGATAGTTTCATATACATTTTTTTTCTCTTAATCTTTTACAGAAAGGATACAATACTTGTGTAAAAATTATGGTATTTGATGTATTCTATGAATCGCTGTTAATGGACCTTACAGAAAAATGGCAAGAACATTATTTATTTAATTATTTGAGGGTTTCATCTTTCTTTGTATCCTGAACTGAATTTGTGCAAGCATAGATGGATTGAAAGCAAATTGTAAAATGACAAAAAAAAAAAGTAAATAAATAATTATGCAAATAACATGCTTACAATGTCTAAGATTCATGAAGATTGTTTAGTGCAGTTTGGTAAAACTGAACTCTCAGAAGTAAAGTCTTGGGAAACCCTGCCCTGAATGACAGAGCAAGTCAGTCAAGAAGGGCCAGGAGATCAGAAATAGTGTTTGAGGTTTTAGTAGTACAACACTCATAAAATTCTAGTCATACTCTGGAGGCAGAGAACAAAGGCTGACTATATTTCTCTTACTAAAGGATACTATGGATGTTTTATCAAGATCAGTAAGAACAGGAAACCTATCACTAAATACTTTAGGGGCTGTTGATGCAGCCCTGGACAATCCCCTGATCCTGAAGAATATAAGAACACAAAGAGGAAAAAAATTCTAAAAAACCCACAGATTTTCTTTTTTAGATCAGACTTTAAACATAAAAATACATTTTTATACCAAATATCTGGAATGCCTCTTCTAGTGAAACTTTTGTTTTGATCAAAAAAATCATGCAAACTAAACTTTCTCATGAGCTGAAAGAGTTATTATCTATGCCAAAAATATATGCGACTATCACAACATTCCCTTCATCACAAAAGCATGCTAAAAACTGGAGTCATACCATGTGGCTGTGCTCAGTGTGACACATAGTGAAACATATCCATGTTGAGCACAATATGCTGAAAATGTGATTTCTTTGTAACTACAGTTCACCATAGAATTCCCTTAAATATTAATCCTCTGCTATTGCAGAAAATTCATGATAAGCTCAGCTGTAGGTTGGTTCTGATTAGCCAGCACCAAGCAGTTATCACCTCTTTTCTCAGTCAGAGCCCTGTGAAAAAGAAAGAAGTGAAACATTATTTTGTGATGAGCTGGGAGACTGCTGAAATCTAGGAATGTAAATTCTCATTTAAAAGGCAGAAAATAACAAGAATACACATAGAGCAGCTTTCAATCTATTCCTGGTTGGAATTGTACTATGAACTAAAACAAAGTATATAGTAAAAGTGATAAAAAAAACATTAATATATACAGCTGACATTTTCAACTTTTTTGACAGCAAAACAGGAGTCCTGATTCATCCATTCAAGTAATTTTAACAGGTCTCATGTTATAACAGCTACATTCAGCGGAAAATAGACTGTTACATAAAACCTTAAAGTCTTTGTTAAATATTATTAATTTTTCCTTCCAGAACGCCCATCTTTTTACTGCGTGTAAATAGACTAAGTACTAGGCCACTCTATAATATGCTTACTCTCCAGCTAGGAGGTGTCTCTACTTGACTGTATCAGAAGAGATCCTGTGTAAGAGAAATTAATAATTAGGACAAGTGTCAATCACCCTTTTGAAATATTTTCCCAGAGATTTTTTAGGTATATATAGATTATGAATAGACTATTATGACTATTATTAGTTTTTATATATGTTCCAGTGATAACTTTTTAGTGTAGATAACCTAAGGGGCTGAAAATCAGACAAAGGGATTTTTGTCCTGCCTTGTGTTTATCTTGTTGTTACATTTATGGACAGAAATCCATTTTGCTTGTTTAAACACACTGAGGTATTTTAGTTGCTTAACGTGACAAAGTTTAGGAAGTTATGCTTAAATCCCAGGTACAGTGATGAATATTTTTGCATTATATCATGCCATGGGTGAATTAAGTTAAGACAGTGGAAGGAGAAAGATAAGGAAATAACTATTCATTAAAACACAAAATTGAACACCTGATCTCAAATAAGAATAAATATTTGGCAATAAAAGGCAAATTAAACATGATATTTCTTTTTCAAAAATAGATCCCAACAGAGCAACTCAAATAATGTTATTAGATAACTACTTTTGTACAAAGAAGAAATATTGAAAGTTTTAGAACTTCTATGGATTACTGCGGGTTACCTCCATCTAGAAGCTCAGCCCCCACACAGACACTCACTCACTCACTTATTCACTCACTCAGTCACTCCCTCACTCACTTTCTCTCCTCCCTCAGCAGAAAGGGGGAGAGAATAGAAAGAGCAAAAGGGGGGAAAAAACACTCATGATTTGAGGTAAGATTGTTTAATAAATTAAGGAAACGGGAGGTGGGGGAAAATGGTGCAAAGCAAATTACTCAGCACCTCCCACATGAAAATCGATGCTCAGGCAGGCTGAGAAATGGCTAACTGGGAAGAAAGCCCCAACACTCCCAGTAGCTGTTGCTGAGCAAGTTCAGGTCAGCTCTCTTGGGTCAGTTCTGCCTGTGTTGCTTCCCAGTTTTTCACTTACTCACCCTCGGGGGTGGGCAGAGAAAGCCACAGAGAGCCACAACCCTGGGCAAGCACTGCTTCGCATTAGATGAAACATGGGAGTATTATCCACACTCAACCAAAATCCAAATCACTACATCCTAAGGGTTTCTGTGCAAAAAGTTAACTTCACACCAGCCAAACCCCAGCCAGACCCAGTACAGCCATGTTTCATGGGAAAATATAATTCAAACTAGAAATGCACATGAACTTAAATTGGAAAAATGTTTTTGTCTGAAGAAGGGAATATGAATCACACAGAAGGTCAGTGTCATCTTTAAAGAAGATAAGTGATAGGCAAGCTTTCAGGTGTGAGTATGATGACTATCATAGTTCAGTGAGCTAGTACTGATCTTGAAACATTAATGAAGATGTGGGAAACACCTCTGAAACTGAGAATATTCCCTCAGAGAGGGAAAAGCAAAGCAAAGCAAGGCAAAGCTAACAGATCCAAATTACATTGCTGATTCAGGGAATAAAAATGAACTCTGTCACAATAAGCAACTAAAATATCTCAGTCAGTTTAACAAAGCAAAATGGATTTCTGTCCATAAATGTAACAGCAAGGTAAACACAAGGCAAGACAAAAATACTTTTGTCTGATTTTCTACCCCCTAGGTCATCTATGTTAAAAAGATATCATTGGAACATGTATAAAAACTAATAATATCATAGTAGTCTATCCTATAACCTATAAACCTATAAAGCTCTGGAACAATTTTTCACTTCTTTTCTTTTGTCCCTCGTTCAGGATTGTAGGAATATAAAAAGACAAATTGGGGGAAAAAAAAAAAAAAAAGCAACTACTTTTAGGAAGGATTACAACAAAGACTACATAACAAGCAAGTGTGAACAATAGTTTCAACAACTGGGGAATGCAATTAGAATGTTTCTTTCAGAACCCTATTCTCAGCTATTATAAATAAATATATATTTTAGTAGTGCTAACTAGTATGTTTAAATTGCTTTGTAAATCAAAAGAATTACTTACAGTGCCTACTTCAACAATTTCCCCTGAAAATAGCTTTTTTAATGAAAAGAAGACTAAATAATTTTTTTTGCCACATATCTGCATTAGTTTTTGCTCATGCAAATTGAAACAGTGATTATTCCATCCTCTCTAGCCTCTCACTGTACTAACATCACTAAATCTTTTACTTCATAATGCAGTTTAATTTTCTATTTTTTCTCTGAAAACTGTAACCGGAGTGTTCACATTATTTAATATAGCAACAAATTTATTGGAATTTTTGCTTCTGGCTACAAGCACATATAATGGCACATACACAGTTATAGCCATGTAGGAGGACTTCCATGCTGTAAACGACCAACTCATGCTGTAAACCACCAACTCATGTAAATCAGTTTGTTTTGCATCATGTTTACCTGTGTTCGTGTTCCTTAGTTCAGAGAAATCACTTTATTGTTGTGTTGATGCAATAATATCATCACTGTCAGATGTGATGAAATCGATATGCTACATTTTATGCAATTTGAAATCAAAAAGTCATAAGATGTATTTGTTTTTAAAAAATCAGCCAGTAAGTAGTAACACACAAGAAAGACTGGTTCTTTCTTATGAGTAAACCTCCTCATTTATCCTAATTTATCCTAATTAGGATAAATCCCAATTTATTTAAAATTAGTTCTGTCATAATTGTTGTTGCTATTTTTGACTCATAAAAGTTCATCTGTTGGGATTAAATAAATGATTAAAGGTGGAATTTTTTCCTAACATGATTCAGTTATTTATTATATATCATATATTTATGTAATGTCTGTCAAAGGTGTTGAGACTGAAGAGGTATTAAGACTGAAGTAAACCTTCTTCTGTTCTGTTTATTCCAGAGCACAGTAACAGCATCACTGAGATTTTTTTGATAAATGAAAAGGTATTTTCTCTGAACTAAATGTATTCCAAGACCTTTGTTTATTATGCTGTAGCATATTGCCCTTGCAATCACACATACATTTCAAAATTTCTCAGTTTTCCCAGGGAAAAAAAAGTTTATGGACCAGTGCCGTAATACATTTTGAACAATATCAGAATGACCAGGCAACATCCAGAGAGAAATACAATTCTCAAACAGTATTTACTAATATATAAAATTAATCTTCTGCACAGTTCTTCTATTACCATACTTTCATTATTTACTCTACAAATACTTCTGCTTTCAATTCATACAATTGATCTATGTGTGCTCTTGAGAGTCATGAAGAAAAAATATACTTTTTAGAAAACTAGGGATCAATATCACTAATAATAAGGGGGCTAATAACTAGAAAGTCAATGGATATTTTATTTGATTTTTTTATTTAATGTTCTTAGTTACTTATTATAAGTAAAATATGCAAATAGTAGTAATTACTGCAAAGATAATGTGAAATTCAGGATAAGTGAATGAGCTCTTTGGATATCGTGAATGAGCTCAGTAGCTTTAATGCAGTCAGATGCCAATTTTCTTGAACAGGGAATCTGAAGGCTTAAAGAAAATTATTTTGTTGTCCTTTTAAGAGAAATAAGAACAAACTTGTCTCCACAAGAAAAAAATCAGATAAACAGAATAACATTAAAGTAAAAAGGCTCCTGATTTACATTGATGTGTTTGCAAAACAAATATAAATTATAGATTTTCCAGTAATTTCTTGGAATGAATTGCTGAAAATTTTATTTTGTACAGACAGTACAGAGCAACAGGCTCTTCATTTGATTCTGACAAGAGGGAAGATTTCCACTGTGCAAAAGGTGAGGTATGGGCAAAGGTTTGGTACATTTCTTCAGTTTAGTAAGCCTACTCAAGATCATTCTTGTGTAGTGACAGATCTGTCAAAAACAAATTAAAGCCACTTGACTTTTAAGTTTAAGAATCTGTAAAAACCAGGTGGGAATACTGAACATAAGTAAAACATGAAAATACTGTCCAGCTTCAAATGAAGGTGGAACAGGACCAAAGGAAACACAAACACAGAGCAGATCATTGAATTTCTTATACATGGCAAATTAGTAAATACATATTCCTCAGCAGATTATTTTTTTAATTAATTTTAAATAATTATAAGATACAGAATTGTCAAGAAAAAAATATATTGAAATAAGTTTATTTATTTACCTTATTTGTTTTGTGAGGGAACAGAAGATGTTAGCTGAGAAGAATATGATAGGAGTTATAGGAAAGAATGTGACTAAAACATAGGTGAAGAAGCTACTGGGAGTCCCTTTAAATGCACTAATTTCCCCACTGCAGCTTCTCAGGACAAAACTATAGAGATACTGAAGATCCCTGCATGAAAGACAACATGAAGCAAAATGGTCAGTTTCATATTCTCATTTTGAATGGCTGTGGTCCTAAATATTCATGCCGCATCATTTCTTTTTCCAGTGCTACAAAACAAAATGAAAATCCTTTATAATTACACAATTTTAACATTTTTATCAGCACACTGTAAAATATAATTATTTTCACTCTTCAGTAAAAAAAATGCCATGAATCAGTAATTTTTATGTAAAGTTTCTGTCTCTTTTACATTATTTTATATTTTTATATGATTTCATATTATTTTATATTATGTTATATTCTTTTATATGATGTACCATTATGTTATGTTATGTTTTATTATATATCACGTAACACAAGAGAATAGGACTTTCTTTGCTGTTGCTAAAATGAATTAAATTCAAAGTTAAACCCCAGAGACTAGGAAATCAGAAAATAATATATATGCACTCTTTAGTGTTTTCTCAAGTTTTATTCCAATAGTGTTATCGTAGCAGTTGTTCCACTACGTATGTTTTCCTTCACTTTTTAATCTCATACTTTTCATAAATGAAAAAAAAAATGCCAATCAAAAATCTAGAGGCTTGGAGATAACATTTATTAAAGGGACAGGAGGTAGAGATTTATCTGGATCTTGCTGCTTTTGTTTTAAAATATCACCTGCTGTTTTAAAGTTACAGTTGCACAGTTGAACTACATTGTGTGCTCCCTGGTCAAACAAATTGAAAGGACGACAGGTTACCATAGAAACAACATGGGGCAAACCTGTGATATTGTTAAAAGAAAGTAATGGTTGCAAAATGAGCAGTGCTTGAATCACAAAACCAGATGGAATGCTGAAAGAATCCCTTCACTTGAGAAAGGGCAAGTGTTTAAGGATCAGTCAGTGAGCTGCTCATCAGAGACCCACACTGTAGCAAATAGGTCCCTTCAGACTCTAAAAAAGATTCCAAGCTCAGTCCAAAATTTATTTGTAAAGTACACAAAAGTCTAGACTGAAAAGAAGAAAAAAAAAGTTTTTCAAGGTATTGAGTCTCAATGGTAGAACCAGTTAATCAACAAGGTAAAGAAAACTCACAATCCCCTGAGTTGTGACTGAAAAATATTTTAAAATGGGGTATAAAGAGAAAGACACTGATGAAATGCAACAGGCAAATGAAATTGAATATATTTATAGGAAATGCTCAAAAAAGAAAATGAGGACTGCTGGCCAAATATTCAATAGCATTCCCGTTTCAGAAGATTTTGGATAGAAATAATGGAGTTGTCTTCTCCATAAGCCCTAAGAAGAATAAATGAGTAGTCAGGTAAAATGAAGCCCAGCACAGGGTAGTTCAGATGTTGTACCCTGAGGTTATCCTCTAATAAAAAAAAACGTTCTGTAACATCATAAGCTCCACAGATGGCAAGACCCTATATGTGTCAAGAGAAGAAGAGTCATGGTTGTGGTTTTGACCATATTGTGTGTCACTCTTTTTGGCTTTGGTATATCTGGAGTCCACAGACGTTATAGATGTTAGAGACATTACTCTCAACATGAAATGATTTTTTTTATGTTTTTTCTTCGGAATCTTTTTCTTCGGAAGGGGTTACAATTACTTGCAAAGAAAATAACAATCTTCTGCAGTGAGGATGAAGATTTGCATCAACTATATGACTCCACTGATAACATCTCTTTGTTTTTTCACCAATTTTTTATTTAAAATGCATAGCCAAATGATTAACATCTTTTTAAAATATCATCATAATGGGTATTTAGATGGTAGAAGATGTATGAAGGAAAGGATTTAGGTCCTGTTTGAACTATGTAATTTATAATCCACTCCCCCCCAAACTTGAAAAGGAATCAGTTTTGTCCATGAATAGTGAGGCCACCAGAATACCTTTAAATAGCTCTGATTATTTTAAAGAATTTTCTATGTGCATTATTTCAGAAATAGAAAGAAATATTTTCCCACTGCATATGATAACCAATAACATTGACAAGAAAGATAGTCTGGCACACCTACCAAGATCAAAGGACTACAATGTCATTTCATTGGACAGAATCCTTAAAATTAGTCAAGCAGCTACCTTCTTTAAGAATTAAAACTGTATCATAATATTTTTAAAAGTTAAATCGTGTTTCTCCGTGATGAGGCTTCAAGAAGCATTTGAGTTGTAAATTTAGATTTTCATTTTATCATTGATAAAATATCGTTCTTGTATTTGTGTGAGTTAGAATTCTGTATTCTATTTTTAATGTCAATAACTTTGCCTTTACAATAGATTGCTTAGGTTTTTGTTTGTTTTCAGAAATGCCTAGCTTTACTGGCTCTTTGACTCACCTCAAAATTTTAGGGAAGCTAAGAGCCATAAGGTACATGGCACATATTCCAAAATGCTTGGGTATGGCAATGCTCTGAGAATAATTTAAGAGAAACAGAGACTGCCCTTTTCTGTAACTGAGCTAGGTGGTTACTTCCTTAGATCTAAATCAATGAGTAACGATCTAAATGACTAGGAGAGCAAAGAAAGCTTAATGAAGAAAGCTGTTTCAGCTTCCACACCACTCTGAAAGGGACAGCTTTTGAGCAAACACAGTGAGCTTCTGGCTTGTGAATACACTCAAACAAACCTTCCATCTTAAAAGCTCCCAATTTTCAACAGAAGGTTCCATTCTTCTAGAAAAGACAAAATACTTGTAGGCAAAAATTTTGCTTTCTTTTTTTTATGCTGCTAGCTTCTATATAGTTAAGCATTTTCCCCTATGTTATTAACAGTTTTCTATTAAATGTAAAAGGAAGGAAATTAGTTGAGTTGGTTAGTGCATGGGCTCTAATAATAATAATGGCAGGGTTTGTGGGTTCAATTCCCATATGGGTCATTCACTTAAGAGTTGGATTTCCTGATCCTTGTGTATCTCTTCCAACTCGGAAGATTCTGTAATGTCTGTAATGAAATGGGAAGAGAAACAAAGAAGGTGATATGGAGAAATAATCACAGAGGATAAATATATTCTGTATTTCAGTGTATTGCAGTTGTAAGCACGTCCTTTCAGATTTATGCTTTCATGCTCTAAAGAAACAATAATCTGACCTCTCATGCAGCACCCACCACAGACAGGGATGTCTACATTGGAGCCTTAACCTCACAAGTTCCTGGGCAGCTGTGAGGAGGTAGAAAATACTCATATAACAGGTGACCTTCTCATTCCTGGGCGTGAATATAGTGCAAAGGATAATACCAGAAAAAAAAAAAAAAAAAAAAAAAAAAAAAAAAAAAAAAAACACCCTACAAATCCCAAACCCTAACATACACAAACCAAACCCAGTAAATATTAATAATAAAAACCTCAACAAAAACTCTTGTGCTCTTGTGTTGGGGTAGTAAGTCAGTAATAAAATCGTCAGTGATTTTACTTCTGTTTGATGTACTAATGTCAGTTGACAGAAGTGCTGCCTAATTATCTATGACAAGGAGAAAAAAAAAATGAAAAGCCATAAATAAAATGCTAAAAGTAGAGAACTGTGGAGAAAAAAACTTCAGTCTAAATGAGCCGAATACTTTCAAATTATGTGAGTGAAAAAATCATCAGCAAAGAGAAACATGAGCCAAAATACAGATTTTACATTGCTCTAAGCATTTCTAAGTTCTTTTTCAAAGAAGAGATCACTTTTACATTTTTGTACCATTCTGGAAAGAGCAGAAACCACAGATGACAGATTTTAGACACCTAAGCTCAGAGTATATTCAACAAAACTACCTGAACTTTCCAATCAGCTATGGGAAACATATCAAAGAGGTGACCGAGATAATTGATTATAGTTCTGTGGTGGCTGCTGTGACTTAGGTGTGTCAAGGTAGACTTGATTCCACATGATTCTGCCAAAGACTAGCAACAAATTTCCTTTCTAGATGTGTATCACTAAACTAATTCTGTTTTCATTTCCTTCAGACAGATCATGGGACCAAAGAGCATTTCCTGTCCCCTAAATCTGACTGTGAACACTGATTGTCACAGATGTCAGCTGGGGAGAAGATTTTTTTCGGAAGACTACTCCTTTTTCAAGGATGGAAACATAGGTCCATGATCTGAAACTCCACAGAACAGATTTGTTCCTCAATTTTGAAATAACCTCTGAGCTATAAAACCATTAGTTTCACATATTTGAATTATTAAATATATCCTTTAAGGGTACAAATCCCTGAGAAAGAGGTATAGTCCATTCAGCACTCAGCTAATACACATCTATGTTTTTTAAGCCTAAGGAGAACTACTTCATTTTAATTATTTTTACTTTAAAGTTTGTTAAACTAGGTTCTTTAGAATAACTCTGATAATATACCTATATCTTGAAATTTAGACTAGGTGCAGAGACATTAACTCAAAGAGAATCTGATAGACATATACAGTTATTAGAGTTCTTAAGTGTCAACAATATTTTTATCTGCACTATCAAAAATTATTACTGGTTTTTGTCAACAAAACTATTTGGAGGTAGACTCCAGTTTAGGAATCATTCTGGGTTCTCAGATATCTGATAATCTGGACAAGGACAAGAACAAACTTTTGAGGCCAGGACCAAGTCATGCCATATTCAGGGTGTAACTATTGAAACTTTTTATAGCCCCATATGACTTTTTATAAGACTGAATTCGGAAAACACATTCAGTGTTGAATATCCAATGATGAAACATTTCTATATGTTGGATGCCATAAACAGCTGGAATAACATGGGTAGGGACTTCATGTAAATGTGATGTTCATTGGCAGTATTGTAACAAAATAACATCAATGATGGGGTAGATCCTTAGGCTTTATACTTTGAGTGAACACCCATTCCTTTGTAGTCCAGTTTATTTCAAGGGGGTAACGTACAGAATGAAGCTCTTTCAGTGTAAATAAAACTACCATCATGAGAGTTTACACAAGTCTGAGTCAGTGTCTACAGAGGTGGATGAGTATGAACATCAAAAATATTCAGTCAATGAAACTTTTGAGGTTTGCTGCTATCTCACTATTTTCTAACTGAAAAGCAGAAATATCTGTGGTAAAAATTAAATTGCTCACATTTATTGGCATGCTAATAAAGTAAGAATACATTTTTAGGTATAGAATCATTTTATAAACACACACTATTTTTTACCAGAATAAATAGTTTTGTGGGCAGACATATACTTTTATGTCAGTGTTTCAACTACCTGGCCCAGTTCTTTCAAATTTTTTTAGGCTGCACACTTTTAAGGTTTCTTAGTAAAAGAGTTTTGGGATCCAATAAATTTATGCCCATTTTACAATAAGAGGTATAAGGTTCGTATGACAGCAATAGTGAAATAATAATAGAAAATCTTTTTCGCAAATCTCTGCTGTTTTCCTCTGTATTCTGTCCCTTGCACAAGCTGAAACTATAGTTTTTGTCTTTTGAGATGGAAAACAAAAATGAAAGAAGAAAAGCACAGAAGATATATACAGAGAAAAACATCTCTTTAATTTTTAGTTCAAAAGAAGCATTCCTTTAAATTATGCCTTTGCTGAAATCCCTAATTAGCTATATTTTAAAAGTTGCTGAAATAAAGAATGTATCATCCAATAAAACAACTTGACTCATTAAAGAAGAATGTAATAATTTATTTTTAATACCTAGTCTTAAATGAAAGCATCTGTTTCCACTTCAGTTAAAATTAAATGTTTAGAATTAATTTGTTAAAAGTAGGTAGAACTTTAAGTGTCTCATCATCAAGAATTTGATTAGTATTTTTTATAGCACTGATAATAAAAGACACACTTGTGATTCCTGTGGAGTTCTCATTTAATATTGAAGTTTCTCATTAAAATACCTTCATTTAGCACACAATTTAAAAGTGTTTCTAAGAGCTTCCATGCTGGATTATCTAGTTGTAATTTTAACTATTACTTAATAACTTGAATTCATAATACCAGTACTATTCCCTGACTATCTTTAGCTTCTGCTCAGGTGGATGATGAAGTTGTTTTGCCTGTACACTGTCTGCATATTGGAACATTTATTTTAATAATGTAATATTTTGTTTATATGTAGGCATTAACTAAAAATATAGTTATGTAATTTCATAAGGCTGGAAACTTCATGTCACTTACTGACATTGAAACAATGAAAATAAGGCTTTAATTATAGGAGGATGGGGAAAAAATGGTGTTACTGAGATGCACGCTGTCACAAAGCAGCCTAAATATAGCATTGGGCAGAAGAGGATATTCCCATTGTAGGTTGGAGGCAGAACACTGTATGATAATTCTCGTACGTGTGCCTTCCATAAAAATTATAAACAGGTTTTGAGAGTACAAGATGAGCCAGAAGAATGGTCATAAATTTCCCTTTAATGATAACACAGCGGAATTTCTATAGATAGCAACGCAGCACAAAATTTATGAAACTTCTGCCCACCTATGAGATAATCTGCCAGCTTAGCTCTGAGGAAATGGGGAAATTGCACAGGTCAGCAGGGTTAGCTACAACCTTACATCCCGAAACCTGAGGCAACTCCATCATTACAGTCAATTTCATGGCTACTGTGCATTGACAAAATAAGAGATCCTTGTATGAAATTAACTTCTACAAAAGACATGTTTTGTCTTTTTAAATTTTTCTAACACATCTATTCTGTTAAAATATATTTTCTCTGTTAACCTGTTCATTTCTCAAACATATTTTGTGTAGCTAGATTGTTTTTCTGTAAACTTAGAAGACAATCAGTCTTCTAAGATGTTGCAAGACATGAACTTATGTTTTTCCAAGCCACAATACAGTCTTGATACATTTTTGGGTATATTCTTATTTAACATTTTTACTCCAGTTTCTGAATTTCTCAGGAGACTTTGAAGCTTAAGTTGTGTAGCAATAGTAAAAAAGAAAAGAAATATCCATGCTTTTATATATAAGTATGTATGTGTGTATATATATAATCAATATATCTCATTTGATATTAATGAGATTATATCTCGTTAGATTTTCTTCAATCTACAGAAATGCTCTTAAACACCCTTAGTGTTTGAGGCTGAAACATGTTATAAAATAACATTTTTATACCTACCATGTTCTTATCAATCCACAACTTGTGAAGCTTTATACAACACTAAGGAATCGAATATTTTATGAAAACTGTGCAGAAATTATATTTAATATAATGTCTGTCAGGAGCAAACAGCTTTCTTTCATTTTGTGACAGTCAAATGATTCAATACCCTGCTCTAATAGCTATTTTGGGCTTTGAAATACTTTGATTATTTCAGTAATTCCAGTTACAGCATGGCACCAGAAAGAGTTCTGTTAGTGGAACTAAAAAAGTGATGAGTTGTCTGTTAAAAAGATGGAAGGTATCTAAATCTTAATACAAGATGTTGAAAATGAAGACAGAAGGAGGGCAAGAATCCACACCGATCAATTATGAACCAAAGATGCTTCCCTCTATATAATACAGTATTTTCACACATGCTCCCAAAATTGAGGTAGCCAGCTCCCTTATCACCCTTGGATGGATCCCATCTGGTCCCATGGACTTGTGTGAATCCAAGGGGCTCAGCAGATCACCATCTACCTCTTCAAGGATTGCATGAGGTTTATTCTGTTCCCATCCCTGTCAACCACCTCAGGAGGCCCCCGTCCTGAGGATAGCCTTTCTTACTCTTGAAGACTGAGACAAAGAAGGTGACAAGTACCTCACTCTTTTCATCACCTTTGGTGACTATTTTCTCCACCATATCCAATGAAGAATGGAGGTTTTCTTTTCACCCTGTTTTGTTATTAATATATTTATAAAAATCCTTTTTATTATCCTCTACACAAGTGGCCAGATTAAATTTTAACTGGGCTTTCACCTTTCTAATTCTCTTACTACATGCCCTACCAATATCCTTAAACATTTCCTGAGTTGCCTGCTCATTTTTCCAAGGGTGATACTTAACTTTTTTTTTTTTTTTTTTCCTTTTTTTTCTTAAGAACCTGTAGCCTTTGCTTCTGCACTTAAACCTGCAGTTGTTGCTATGTTTCTCCCTGGCAGGAATGAAATGGTTCCTGGATCTGTGCTGCATTTTGATCTAAACACACTTTAGGTAGGAGTTTAATCAAAGACTTAATCTTCTGTGTCAACAGTTTGTGCATGGATAGCTCTCAATGTTTACTGCATACATTCTGTGTTGACATTTATGCTCCAAGCAATCTCCAGCAGTAGTACTTTGTCTTTTGATTATATCATAGGCTCTGTGAGTGTTGGATTATATAAAGTAAAACTATGTTTTGGTTTTGCTTGAATACGTAGATAGTTGCTTCTGCTTTATAACTGCATAAATGACTTTTCACGGACCCAGTTTTCTTAAATGTTGCAATGGCTTAAAATTCAGTTACATTAACATTTGCCTTTAAGAAAACATCATTTGCAGTCAACACATTCTATATAATATCCACAGGAATGCCATTTAAAAGAGTGCATAAACACAGCCAAGTAAACTGCTAATTTTATTCCAGAAAAAGTTTGCCTAACTTTTTGTGTGTTTTCAAAACCTTATTTCTTTTTCACAAAACCCAAATTTATCTTTCCACAAAGGTACAAAAGTATCACTGATGCTTTGTGACTGACTTACATTGACTTCTCCAACTCCACTTTCACCCGTTCCACAGAGTTTCCAAAGGCCCATTTTTGCCCATAACGTTATCCATTTTTAATTTTCTTTGTTCTCTTTCATTCTCCAATGAAACTGTATAGGAGTTAATATATTTTTAGTTTCCCATGTAGTGAAATTTAGTCTTTAATGTTTTAAAGGATTTGATTTACCCAGTAGGCACTAGACAAATAAATGGCATTATTTTAATATGGATTTACTGGCAAATGAAAAAGACTTTAATCTTCCCCTTACTACTGTTTTCGGTGTTTCAGATTCAGTTTGATTTTTTGGCCTTCGCAGATGATATGGGAATGGGATCATTTACATGGGATTTTGGGGTTCTGCCTACCTCTGTTGGGACAGGAGCTCCAGCTGCCTGCCTGCTGCTCAGAAAGCCCAGATGAAGCCCAGCAGACAAGCACAGCTCCTGTTCAGTGGCTCTGAGTTGTCAGGAGCACTCTCTGCACACACTGACCATCTGCTCTCATTCTCTGAGCACAGTTGCAGTGGACATCGGGGTGGGCAGCAGGTGTTACAGCTTTGTCCAGGATAAATACAAGGGCCACAGTCCAAGTGTGCTCTTGGTCTTACTGTAGGTGGGTCCATGTAAACCAGCAGCCTCTTCAGTTTCTTTTTGCCTGTCCAAGAAGCCAAATGTTGCCTATCAGCCATAGGTTGTTAATTTTGTCAAAATGTCTGTGATACTTTCATCTGCTCATCTTTAGTGCACTGTAAAAGGCTATTAAACCGTTGCCTTTACATAGGGAGAGAGCAGCATTCTAAATAAAAAGTGAGTGGGATTTAGACAAAGTTCAGGAAAAAAAAAAAAAAATCTGCTCCTCCAATTATGACCAGCTGCTGTCTCTTTCGCAAGACTCCTGAACTTAATTATGTCTCTTAAAGTTGTTTGTTTTCTGTCTCTGGGAATATACAGGTTTGTCTCAGACTTTGCATGACTGAGAACTTATCAGATGTTTATAAATAGAAGTACAGAAAAAAGTCATGTTTGCAGATATATTTTCTCAGCTGGTATTTTCACAGATATCCAGTTCTTTCATTTCTCACCAAATTGTGGATCTGCCTTTTGTAAATAACAGGGAAATGAAGAGGAAAATAGTAAACATATTATCAAGATACATACACAATAGGTTAGCAGTATAATATAATGCAGTAGCAGTAAGAGCATTTGTCAAATATTTGGCTACAGTCCTGTTTTTTGCTTAATGACATTTAAAATGATGCCTCTCCCTTCTCTGAAGGAATGCTTTTACTCCCTCTCTCTATATATGTAGACTTTATTATTTAGAGGGATGCTGTCCCTCATGTTGAAATCTGTTTCTCTTGGTAAAAAAAAAAAAATATTCTTGTGGAGAAAAAATAAGTAAAGAAAGGAAAAACAAACTTCATCATGGTTCCCTAGATCAAGAATTTCTTCATTTCTTTGGATCCAATGAATTGAGCTTAATATGCTATACTGCTTTTATACATTTTATCTAAGTTAATAATCTGAAAGAAAAAGATCTTCAAGAAGGAAATAGGATCCAGGATTCCTTCCTTCGAGTGCTCTCAGCACTAGGCCAGAGCCTAATTCTGGTGTTTACGCTTTTAAGTATTGATATTTCAGTTATTTACACAAATGTTAAAATATAGATAGGATATGTTGAGGATATCAGACTAGTCCCGTACGAAGATTGTAATGTACTCATTCCAGGATGGGGGCTTTGTTTTGTTTTGTAGTGTGGTTTTTTGTGGTTTTTTTTCCCCTCCTGAGAATGGGAAATGGATAAGGTTTCTTACAGATGTCTTCATATCTGATTAATGTTTTAATTACCATATAGAAGAAGCATTTCCTCTTTCTGTAGTGCCAAGAGAATGAGAGCACAGACATCTAACTGCAGGAGACAGTTCTGGACTAGGAGCTCTGAGAAGTCTTCCAGCTAATCTTGAAACATAATTGAGTAGTGTTGAGCTGCACTAGGCAAATGGTAGCTACATCTTTGTCTTCTCTTTCCTATTTTTTTTTTTTTTTAGTTTATATGTGCTTTTAAGACTATATAAACTAAATGGGTTTATACCCCTTATATGGGTATAAGGGTCGACATCAACAAATGCTGGATTACCTGAATGACTGATCTTCAAAGGTAATCCCAATCAGCTTTGTCTGGAAGCCTGAAACAACTCTACAGTGAAACTTCTTGGTTTCCCAGGTGTGTCATAAAACTGAAGCAAAAGATACTTCTTAGTTATTAATGTTGTAGTTTCAGTAGAAAAATATAGTCTTTACAAGGAGAATATGGCCTTGGATTGCGAAGGAACACCTATTGTGTATTTAAATATGCATGTGTGTATATTTTAACAGTGCCAGAGAAACCACTCTAAATGTCTCCCTGACACTTCTCTGAAAAATGCATGCTATTATATATTATATAGGTGACATTGCTTATAATGTATATCATATAAGATACACTTATGGTACAATGTATAACAAAATTTTTCAACTTTCATTCAAGAAAGATGACTTCCATACCTAAGAATATCAGTTGGAAAACTACTACTACATCCCTTAAAAAATATATTTTCATCACAGTTTCATCTGCGACACTGATTTTCTAAGAACATCTCCTTAGCAATATTGATGCAATGATGGAGTTTTGGGTTGCTCCACTGGAAAATTGTGATGCTGTAGTTATGAAATTCTATAAGATCAAACATTTTTTAATGACCCTGCTATGTTGCTTGCAATTTGGATCTAATTGGGAAGATAGCAGCTCCCTTGTTGCAACATTTATTTGAGTCATAATAGTCTTGTGAACATTGAGATTTTGGGACTAATATCAAACTTAGGTAACTGCCTGAGGACTGGCATGAATTATATAATTATTAGCATAATTTAAGTGGAAAAATACAGATCAGAATGAACAGAATAGTTTTAGTTGCATCCCTTCAGATCCCACTGGCTACATAATAGGAATGTAATTTGAATTAATTGATCAGAATTCATTATAACAGGTACATAGATAAGTCAGATTTTTTTGACCTTTTCACTTTGTACTTCTCTGCATAATATCAAAGAACCTTGTCAGTCTAACCCAAAGGGAGACATGACATATTACAGAATGCAAGTGTTAATAGATTTCCAAGAAGTACATAATGCTTCAGTTACCTGCCAACACACTAAGGAGTTAGTGGTAATATATTTTACAGAGATACAAAGAAAAATCTGAACAATCAACCCAGTTTCATTCAGCTAGAATACTTAATTATTCAACAAAGCAAATCAAACTTAATTTTAGAAGTGCAGGTATGTGCACTATGATATCCAACGATTTTACAGACTGTAGATGGCTTACCATTCAAAGAACAAAGCACAAAACTACTAATTATTGACTTCTGATTCACCATGAGGATATCAGAGGCGACCTTTTACAAAAGCTATTTTTAAATGTATTACTTTTTTAAATAAAGAGGTAAGCAATTTTAAAATGAAACTTCTGTAAAGTTTCACATATTTGGGGTTACACTGGTATGATTATTATAACAAGCAAAAGAACAAAGAATATCTAAAAATAAGAGATAACTCACAAATGGATGACATAATAATTTATAAGAAATCTCCCTATTTATGTGTTTTCCATGCAAAAAACATCAATACAAATAAATAGAGACCCCTCAGACTGTGGGCTTTAGACTCACTGAGCCAACAGTGCTGTCTTCAAAGCAGTGAAAAAAGTTGGAATCAGAGGAAACCAAGATGCGGACCCCTCTAACAATTCTCATCTCTTTCCTCACTGCGGTGAATCTAGACACTAGAACATAACCAAAATCTTACTGTTTAACAGCTGGCTTATTAGCATTACATTCAGTCACGAATCCCTGTGGTCTCTGCTATTTTTTGACTTTAAGTGAGATGCCTAAATAGCAGTTGTTGATCCAAAGTTCCTATCAGACAATGGGCAGAACAATGAACCATGCAGCTCACATCTAGTTGTCTAATCTTCAGATGGAAAGGAGGGTAAATCAGCTCATTCTTGTCATCTGTTTCTAATTCCACTGTCATTTAAAAAAAATGTTAGTTTTGTAGCAAAATGTCTGAGTCATACCAATGAAATGGAAAGCCTGAGGGGAAACCACTGTGAGTAGGGTAAGAGAAGGAAATCTTGACAGATAGGGCAAACTTCACTTGCAAAATATAAGTTTCATAATCATATAAGCTTAATTTTTAAAAATAATTGATATTTATATAGAATGTGACAAAATGAACAAATAAACAAAAAACTGAAATGATCATCAGTATTAAACTAAATTATATATTAGAAAAAAAAGCAGAACAGCTATATTTCCAGATTAAAAAAAAACAACAAAAAAACAAAAAAAAAAACAGTAGTTACATAAAATGAAGTTGTAGATGTTACCCTAGGCAAACAAGAGGAGTATTTAAATTACTAAGTACCTTATTAAGATGAGTTGGAAAGGTATGAATGCAAAAGAGGAAAAAAAAGAAGGCACTTTGCTTGCCAGTTTTGTGACAGATAGAATAATGAAACACAACAAAAGTAGACTTCTTCCAAAAAAATATAATCACAAGTTTTTTAAACTAAATATTGATAATATTAGTATATAACAAATCATTAATAGAAAAAGAATACTTGGGATGGAGACATACTCATGTTTGAGGGTTTTTTTATGCTTGTGTTACGCTTTGTATATCAGTATATTATAAAATAATATCTATCTCCAAATCCTTTCAGGTTTGAAATAATTATGAAATTATTTTATGCATCATTTGTGTTTTGACCCAAGACTCTATTATTTGTTTGATGGCTGAACTTGAAAAGTTTTGACTGTTTGCAATCAAACATTGAGAGCTTCATATTTTAAACAGACTCTATGATGAGTGTTACTGTACAAGTAATAGCTTATTTAAATATTCAAAGAGGAAGGAGTGGCACAGACAACATGTGGTGAGCTGACCTCAGTCCCTACTCCCAGTTCTTCTGTGCCACCAATGAGGAGTAGGTAGACAATTCAGTACTAAAACTGAGCCTGGGAAGAACAGTGGAGGGAAGAAAGGTATTTAAAGATTTAAAAAAAAAAAAAAAAAAAAAAAAAAAAAAAAAAAAAAATTCTCATTATGCTACTCTGATTTGATTGGTAACAAATTAAATTCATTTTCCTCAAGTTGAGTCTGTTTTGTCTCTGAAAGCAACTGATGGTTCTCCCTGACCTTGTCTCAAACAGGAGCTTTTAATGATATTTTCTCTCCCCTGTCCAGCTGAGGAGAGTAATAAAGCAGCATTGTGGGCACCTGGCATCAAGCCAGTCAAGACACCACAGATCTCTGTGTGCATTATAAACTTCAATTCATTTGAATTGAAGATTATTAAATCTTCAATGAAACCAAATTAGGTTTCTAGAAATCACCATTTCCCATGTAGCTGATAGCATCTCAGTTTGAACTGAATCTTGCTGGGAGAATTTTTGATCATATTAATTCATCAAAAGTTCAAGATGAACTCATGACATGAATTCATTTTGAGCTGAAAATACCGTCCTGCTTTCCTCTAGTGTAGTTAATTTCTTCTTGGTAGCTGTTAAAATGCTGTGTTTTGAATTTGCACTGCACATGGTGTTGATAACACACTGAAAAGTTTTTGGTTTTTTTGCCAAGTTGAGTTTATCGTAAGTGAAGGACCTCTCATTCTCTGCCAGCGAGGAGGTAGAAAAAAATCCAAACTGGGAGGGAGAATAGCCAAGACAGGTGACACAAAATGACCAAAAGAATATTCCACACCACAGAACATCATGCCCAGTATATAACTGGGGGAGTTACCCAGAAAGGAGGCTGATCTGGGTTTGGGAAGGGGTGTCTGTCATCATTCAGTGAGTGGTGAGCAATAGTACTGTGCATCACTTGGTTTCTCTTCTTTTTATTATCATTATTGTTATTATTTACCATTATTATTGTATTTTACTTTCTTTTCAAATATTAATCTGTCCTTATTCAAAATACAAGTTTTACTTTACTTCTTCTCCCTGTTCCACTGGGTCTGGAGAGCGGAAGAGACTGAGGATTGAGAGAGAAGCTACTTGGTGTTTTGTCTTCAGCTGGGCTTAAAACTATGGCAAATACTCACTCAGTCAGAAGGTTGTAAAGGTTTTGTATCTATGTAATACCTTACCTATCACACTAAAACATGATGATCTTGGTAAGTTGGGAAAGTGCTAGAACTCTGTAGTAGCTACTCGTGTCATGATAAGGTATATTTATAGTTTAAATCGTGCACTACAATGAGGTAATATTGCAAAACAGAGAATTCTGACTTACTGCATCTTGTACTGTTTTCTACAGTGTAGCTAATCATTAACAGATCAAATTCTATCAGTAATAACATCCTCCATAAGTGGACCACAAACCTGTTATATTCTGGAAAGCATTTGGAACATGAGAAAACTGAGCCCAAAGCAGAAAAACCCAAACAAAACAACCCGCTCCGAAACCCAAAGGCATGATCCCCCTGAAATGGTCCCTCCTCCTCTAAGCCCACATAAAATTAAAGGTTGCTGTTGCTATGGGCCTCAATTCTAAGTGTGTATTTCTTTACTCTGTTCTCAAATTTACCTCAGCCCTGTTCCACCTAAATCACTGAAAATGCACAAAGGAAAACTGCTGTAAGCCTTCTCTGAAACATTTCTATTTAAAGTACTCAAGTCTGTTCAGAGTTTGTTCAAGTTCAGTGTACCTGTAATTTTGTCTTTTAAACAATTTAGCTTCTTTTCCTGCTGTAACAGTATCTTAAATTTTAAGAATAACAATAAAAATATTATAAATGTTACCAGTGTACTGCAATTTAGCAGTACTCCCTATCACTTCGGTATTTGATTTTTTAATCAAATATGGAGCAATTGAGAGTCCATTTTATCTTGATATCAAAAGAACAACAGCACCACCACCACTTGTTTCTGAATCAAGCCAAAAGAAGTAGAACCATTTACAATAAGAATGTGTAGAATATGAAACATTCTTAAACATTTGTTATAATATATGTAATCAGTGAATAAATTCTCTGGAGATAAAATTACATTTTAGATCCTTACCAAGGTGACTGTGAACATTTCATAGCTCCTGATACAAAACTTCCTAAATAATATGCACATCATAAATTCTCAGGGAAATATATCTTTCATGAATAATATATAGGAGATTAAAGCTTGCATTTTTAACCATTTATAAACTCATATATACTATTGCTTTTATCAAATCTAGAAGAAAATTACGCTTATTTAATAGGTATGTTGAATTTTTTTCACTTGTTCTGCACAATTCCTATTTGCAACATTCCATCCATTTTCTATTACATAGCTACCCAATCAGGACCTTTAAAAAAGATTTTTTTTTTAACTTATCCATTAGTTATTAAACATTTTTTTTTCTTTCTTTCTTTCTTCCTTTCTTCCTTGTAAGCTATAGCAAAATAATTCCTGGGAGATTTTATTGTCAAGTTTAGGTGTGACACAATATTTCACTCATAAATCAGATTTTCAGAATTTGTCTCTGGACATCTTATAAGAAATGCTGAAATCTTCCAGTAGAAGATTCAAGGAGGTGTTTTGCCTTTGTCAGGCAGAGGTATTTTGGTCTTCTATCCCCAGATTTGGTCTTACATTGTGAGCATTCAACACACCTCACTGAGACAAAATGTGTGGCAGATACTTTTGACAGAATGTTAGGTACCTCATTTGGCTTTTAAAGTTTAAAGTTTTAAAATTTCATATGCAGTTAATACAGTCACAAAATATTTGTGCCCAGCCTTACATTTAATCAGTTTCAGCAAAATCAATATCTCTCTGAACTTAATAGGAGACACTGGAAATAAGAAGGAAATACGTAATAAAAAACAATGACATTTTGCTTACAACTTTATTCATACTGCACTGTTCCTGACCTCATGGACTTGAATACAGTCACTAAAAACAAAATTCTAAAATTCAGCATTAATCTGAGCCTGCAGTGTTGGTTAACAGCTCCCTGTATCATCCACCTCCACCCTAAAAAATGCACTCTTTTTAAAGTAAACTGTCACTTTTGAGAGTAATGTATTTTTGTCCTTTATGTATCATAAAAAGCATGATAGGTCATTAGCACAGGCTTTCACAGACCTTAGAGATTAGGTAAGAAAAACCCTTTTAATAGCAACATTGCAAGATGTGCCAAAAAAATCTCTAAACTGCTCTGTAACAATGATTTCAGATATGACTGTAAGAACATATTTTGCATCCACCTGGCTTCCAAAACGTGCATGGTATTTGTGTGTAGATGAGGATCTTTCTAATTAATAAAGTTTTGTATATTTGGCATTCATGATTGCTTGATAGTTCATACAATGATTATTTAAAATTTGTATTTCTACCCAACCATGTGTCTATTTGTCTTCCTGTTTATGAAATATATATTACTTTGTATGTATGAAGAGGAATTCCAAATAATCATAAAATATTTTTGTGCAATGCATATGTATAGACACTTTACTTGATGAAAATGGAAGCAGGTGTTGGGGTAGGCACACAGAGTACCACAGTCCTTTAATTCTCAAAACTAGAATGATTTTGCCTTTTCTTTTTTCTTTTTTTTTTCTGGCAGTAAAGACAATACGTGATAATCCCAAAACCTGTGGGTATTTTCATGCAAAGATTTTTCTATTCCTCCCTCAAGCCCCGACATGTTTTATGACTATCCCATAGATATTTTTGTGTCTACACCTGCCCTTTTCCATTGCTATTTATTTACGCCACAATGTAATTTTTCTTATGATAGTTATTTTCTCTCTCATCTTCACTCTCCATACCTATCTTTCAATGTAATAACCTAGGAATGGTAGTTTGTCAGTTCAGTAATTAATTTGAGACTACAGGCTCTCCATGCTCAGCCATATCATAGAGCCAAACTGCAACTATATCAAAAGTATTTGGTGGTAGTTTTACAACAACATAGTTGGAGCTGGAGCTGACTGTTGATTATGCCTTTTGAGTTCTCATATGTCCTTCTTCTTTAAGTTGTACAGTTGCCTGTTTGTTTTTTGTGTTTTGTTTTTTTTTTTTTTTTTTTTTTTTTGTATGTGTTTTGCAGACATTGCAACTGAATGCAATGCATTCCTAGAAGTGTATGTATGATTTGCAGCCAGCCCCAGGACAGGACACTTATCCTCCCATTACAGTCTGTTCAAATTAAAGCTCCTCACTTTTTCCAGTCATCAACAATATCTCAAGAATAATTGTACAATTTGTCAAACATAATAAATAATTTTGAATAATTCCTCTTTAGTTCTTTAAATTAAAAAAAAAAAAAAAAAAAGGAAAAGAAAGTAAATGACAAATATTTAGTGTGGTCTTAACAGTCTAATTTACATTTTAATTACACTGTCTTCATATCATTACTGGTATTTAAACTTTAAGGACTTTATTTCCTTTCGAATATGTTACAAATCATAAATTAGTATCTTAGTGGATAAACATTATTTCAACAGTGTTTTTGCTTCACCTGCATTCATATGAACACAAGATTTCCACATTGTGCAAACAGCTCTGTTTTCCAGTACTGAATTGTTTCGTGTCTCAACAGATACAAATGTGGGGTGTGTTGGTATTATTGTCTGTGGATCTACATGTGTATAAACTGAGTCTAAAGGAAGCATTAGTCTCAGGCCTGACACTATCAAATATTATGTTTAAACTCCTTAGCTCTGGGCAATGTCTTAATACGAGTCAAGATACCTCTCTTCTCCCTCTCCCTTTGAAATAATCCATGTGAATTCACACTGAGTCATTTGTGCTGCTTAGGAATTCCTCCTTAGCTCCTCTCTGCTTCCTTCACAACTAATGCATGGATAACTTCACAGATAATGGTTTCATATAGAAAATGCTTCTAACATAATCTTGACATTTCAGTGGAATGACACATGGAAATTATCCATATATGTGAGCTATCTGGTATCAGACAATTCCTTAAACTGAGAACATATTGTTTTCTCGTTATCTGTACTGCAATTCAGTGTTTACCCATCACTGTGATCAACTTTTTTATTTAGTGACAAAAATGCAAAATGCTGTAATCATGTGGCCCTCTTGATGCTGAAATACAGAATTGCTAGTAATGTGCTTCATATTGAGTCTGCAAAACCATTGAGTTTTGTCAGATTTCCTGACAAAAATTTTCCTAATTTTCTTGACCTATCCACATCATGATTTAACTTTTCTCTGTTTGATCAGGTATCTGTGGCTCATTCTTTTCTTGTTTTCACAGAATCAAAGAACGTGTAAGGTGGGAAAGGATCACAGTGGGTCATCTGCTCCAACCTCCCCATTCAAGAGGGTCATCCCAAAGCACATTTCACATGACTGTGTCCAGACAGTTATTGAATTTCTCCAGTGAGGGAGACTCTATAACCTTTCTGGGCAGACTATTGTAATACTCAATCATGTAGCAAAGAAGTTCTTCCTCGTGTCCAGATGGAGCTTCCTTTACATTAGTTCATCTTGATGTTATATAATCATAGTCTAAATAGATAGCAGTAATAAGTTATTCTAGGTAAAGATGTTAAAAACTTTAATTGTTCATTTATGACTTCTGTGGTATACCTAAAAGCATGCCTGGTATGATGGGAGGGGTCTTCAAAAAATCAGAGGCAGCATGCAGCTTGGAGCAGTAGCTGCATGGAAAAAATAAAGGTGGAGAACATGATTGGATCTGGAGACCACAAACTGTCAGCTAATTATCATTTAAAGAAATATATAAGTGCAGGCAAGAAAAACCCAGTCTGGGGGAGCAAAAGAAGTGAAGGAATAGTTTATAACATACATAAAAGGCACCTGATGAGTGGAGAAGATATGCAAGTGCAAAAAAACCCTAAAACCCAAAAAGCTACAAAACCTGCTAAAGGACACTGAAAATGTTTCCTATAATAAGGAAGAAGAAACTGTTGACATGAACATCATATTATTCCCAGTGAAAATGTCCAGACACCAAAACCTCTCTAACATGCTACACTCCACCACCGGAGAAAAAACATGATGAGCATAAAACTAGGAAAAGGCATAGACACTAAAAATTGTGTATGGTTTATTTCTAATTATACTATGACTACTACAGACATTTCTTCGGTATAGAAGTATTCTTACTGTGCTATTATTCTTTCTTATATTTTCTGTAAATAACAGGTCTATACTAGCAATGGTTCTTGAACTAGATTGCTAAGATATTTGGTGTTCCAAAAATAAACATTTTCTTTTGTGTATGTATATACATATACATATATATATGCATACTTATGCTATACATATGCATATGTATATACATCTGCACATAAGGAGAGCTTACTTTCTGTCTAAAAAAGAGTCTTTGGTATAACAACACAAATTCTCATAGGAAATGTACATAAAACATTTTTTTTAGTGAGTTTATTTTGATCAGATTTTTTCTGATGAACAGATGACAGTACACATCACTTCTATTACATTTCATGGTATATCCAGGGAAAAAGTTTGAAAATAAAGTTCTCTAATACTCTGGCAGCAAAATGTCAGTTTCACAGCAATTTCATGTAATACTTAAATTTTGTCCAAGATCCTCCATCTGTTTTGTATTTCCATATTTTTATTGGCATTTGCATGCATACAGCATTTGTCTGTCCCATGAGCATGCATAGGTTAGCATTTTTCACTGATATTTTGTCATGGGACATAATATCAGTGTGATGCACTCGTTTAGGATATTCTTCCTCAAATGACTTAGTTTTCATAGATCAAACAGTGTGAAATCTTATGGCTGGAATAAATTGATCAGTACACAATGACCAACCTTTGAGACTTTCAGGTTCTTCTGCATTGTGACCTTATCTACTTAGCAAAGGTAGTTTGCCGCATCCTTCACTCTCTGCAGGGGACATCAAATATTAGATATTCCTGAAATATTTGACTCGATATATAATAGTATTTGTTTTGCTGTTTTCACAGAGATACCACATTGGCTATTTATTTGTTAGTACATTCAAATTCTTTACATTACTAACATTTCCATTTCTTGACTCTGCAGCTTACAGCTATGTCTCAGAAAAAGTCTTCTTATCTTACCAACAATACTTTAGCATAGAACTGGATCCGCAGAGCTCAGATATCTCAGTATGCCAACAACTGTTCCCTTTTTCATTAAAATTCCTGTTATTTTGAGCTGTGTTCTGAATACCAAAATATAACTGTCGAGGAAAACTTTTTTTTTTTTTTTTTTGAACAAATGATTTGCAACCAACAGAATGGCATTTGGAAAGTGTTGGTATGGGGCAATTGTGTTTCCCTTATCCTTTTTTATCTTTTTTTTTTTTTCTTCCTGCATTTCTAAAAGGACTGTCCTTATCTCATTATACTGTTATTATTGCAGAGATATTGGGTCTTAGTGGAACACTGCAGCTCCACTGACAGGAATGGGATCAACTTGTTTGCCAGGTTTGTCTTCTCTATTACACATTTCTTTAACCTCAAGATTAATTTGACAGTTCCTTAGGTTGGATAAGACTACACTTAAGTATAGAGAATCAAAAGTATCTTTTTGCTTACATACAGCTACACTTAAATGGAAAACCCTGGTCAACAAAATGGTACCAAATGTGTCATCTGATTATATACCTATGGTCTGTTGGTGCACTAAAGAAATTAACTGATCTATTTTATTAATGCAACAGTAAGGTGTTAATACAAGAAAGCAGTTTACTGCTTTAACTGTATTAAAGAGGCATGCATCTTGCAAACATCATGTGAGTAGCATCCACCAATATTAACATGCAATTAATATCAATTTTTTTTTTGATAAAAGAAAATGTTTGCAGGTGGCGCCAAGTGTCATATGATTTCCAGATAGCATTCTTGATAAATGGTCTGTAAGAAAATCAATTCAAATATCATACCTCTTCAGCATGTAGAGTGTATACATGTACATATAAGTCTGTACACATGTATTTTCTAAGTAAGCTTTTTTAAAATTTTGTACAAAGACCTTGTCTGGAGTCTAAGAAAGAGATTAGGAAATGGTACTGAAACCTATTCAAGGGAATAATTTATCAGACATATTCTTATTCCAGGAATCCATTACACAAAGTAATTTCAAAAATGGCTGGTAAATTTGACTTGCAATCAAATTTTTTCCTATTTTTTTAAGATACTCTTATGTATATTCCTATCCATTTTTAAAACATAGAGATGTCCCATAGGTACCTATTCAGTAGATTTCTGGAACAGAAAGCAGAAAAAATGCAATAAAAATAGGAATTAACATTGAAAGTGCTAATAACCTACTTTCAAAAGCCCTATTATACAGGCTGCTAAATATAGTACAATTTTCCTATTATTGCTTTCTGAAAAAAAAAAAAAAAAAAAAAAAAAATACCCCTGCAGCAGTCATGGCTGAACTTTAAGTAAATATGTTAAGGTGATAATAACACACTGAACTGGTGAACTCTGCTCCTCTTGATTTATAACACGGCATCCACTTATAGTTAAATGAATGTTCATGTTGCCTTAGTTCCATTTCTATCTTCTGCTTTGTTAGTCGAATGCCAGGCTGGTTTAAAAATTCTTCATTGTTTTATAAAAGCTTGAATCTTTGTTCGATAATTGTTTCAGGTGCTTTTTTCATCCTCGATCTCATTAATGGTAAATTAGATCTAATTATTTGACATTACTGAACTATAAAGTACTAGAATACAAAAGCCTCAAAATAAGGCCTCTAGATACAAGGAGCTATTATTTGGGACAGCTAAAATAGGCACTTCACAGTAGTGAATTTGTCTTCTCTCTATTCTAGAACAAGTTTAACCTCATTTCCCTCGGGGCATATACCATGTCATACAGTGTTTTGTTTATTTCAGGATCAGTATGTTCAAAAAGGCTATTACTGCAGAATAGCTAATACATCATAATTAGTTATTCCAGGGTAACCTGCTCATGCCCATAACCTCACTTAGCTGTTCTACAAATCTAAGTCACGTCTATCAACTTATCATTCTTATGTGAGTAAAGTTCTACAGCCTTTGGGACATATTTGAGTACTCTTGTATAATACTTCATTCTTTGAACAAACCCATTGGATTCACTTTAAAGGCTCTCAAAGACTTCAATGAGCTGTGAAATTAAGCTCTACCCTTGTACTCTTTTCAATCTGAATTCCATCATGGACATTTGTACAGCTGTTTTGTTGTATGAATGTTTGTGGAAGAGCTTTTAATTCACCTGAATCCCTGATATTCACAGATGAATGACCATATTCATAATCCCACCATATAAGCATGAAATTACTAGCAGACTTTGACAAGGCAAAGTTGAATGAAGGTTGTGCAGGATAGAGAGTCCTTATGATTTAATTCAGCCTCCAGATTCCTACCCTCATATTTTTCTATTGTTCTGTGTGTTTATTTTATTTTGTTTTGCTTATGTCTGGGTGACAATCTCTATGTACTATGTATAGCAGAATGTCATGGGATTGTCCTTAAAAATATCCAATATTTATTATAAAATAGTCCTGAAATCCCCACAGCTCTGTTAGTTTACAGTAGTTTGCAATTTTTTTCCTTTGTGCTGGGAACAAAAGATCAATATTTGAACAGATTTAACCTAAAGATTAGAAAATCAAGAAGGGAATAATGAACAGATCTGGCTGTTGAAGAAATGTCTTCTTTTAGGACGGCATTGCAATTTTCAGAGAACAGAGATCTGATTTTTGGTGCTCAACCGTAACAATGATGTGTTTGAGGGCCACGGACTGGCACTGCAGCATTCTGATATTTACCACACCAGCTGAGTGTCCTGCTGGGTCCTAGGTGGAAGCTAAGCAGAGAAAACTAGGGATGCCTACTTTCAAGAAATACTGGAGTCAAACTTAGTAATGCTAGCAATAAAAACATTTGGGACAGGGAAGAGAAAAGATGAGTGTGCTAACACATGAAAGGAGATGGAATAAGTAAGCCTGTACAATAGCACAGCCACTCCTTCCTTCTCATTCTTCCGCACCCACTACTTACAACTGTTCTTTGCAAAGCCTGCTTGTATTTTATAGTCCGGAAGGATGGTGAGATACTGGATTACAGAGAGATAATCTTACCATGAGAATAAATGGCAGCACACATGAGGTGACCCAGCATGATAAGATAATAAATCCTCTCAGTCTGTCTTAATACATATTAGAAATCCTTCAAGCAATTAGAGCTAATGAGAAAATAATTACAGCTCACAACTGGTCCATAAGGAAGATGAACAGGGGGAAGAAAAAGGGAGCCCCTATAATAAATATGTACTTTGATCAGCTCAGAAATGCAGTGCTAGTTGAATGACTTGTCCGTACTGGTTTGAGCTGTGGTAGAGTTATTTTTCTTTGCAGTGCCTGGTACAAGGCTGTGTTTTGGATTTGTGCTGTACGTAAAAGGATTATAATACAGAGATGTTTTTCTTATTGTTAAGAAGAGCTTACACAGAACCAAAAGCTTTTCTGCTTTTTGTACAGCCATACTGGTGGGGAGGCTGGGTTTGCATGGGAGACTGGGAGGAGACACAGCCAGGATTGGTGACCCCAAGTGACTGAAGGGATACCCCAGACCAGAAGACAGCATGCTCAGTGTGTAAAGGTGGGAGAAGGAAGTGGGGGATCCTTGGAGCAATGGTGTTTGTCTTTCCAAGTCACCATTACATGTGATGGAGCTCTGCTGTCCTGGGCATGGCTGAACACCTGCATGCCCATGGGAAGCAGTGGAAAACAATTCCTTGTTTTGCTTGTGTGCACAGCTTTAACTTTCATATTGAACTGTCTTTAACTCAATCCACAAGTTTATTAACCTTTCTTGTTCTCTTCCCAATCCTACTGGTGGGGGATGCAGCTGAGAGGTGTTCGGTTACTGGTTAGAGTTAAACCACGGCACTATCCAACTTAAATTCAGTTCTTTCTGATGATGAACAAAATAAAATCTAAGATGCAAGCACTTTCACTTGAAAATCCATTTAAAGATGGTTTCAATAGGCAGAAACAGCAAGTTTTGACTCTTTCAAACTTATCTTATTTATAATTTTTACCATATTTGCCTGAACAGAGAGTAGATTAAAGTATAAAGATTAATGAAACAGGTACCTAAGTTTGTTTCAGAGAATTTTTGCCTCATTAGGGCTAAAGTCCCCCAGCCACACACTGTAAAGTTTTTCAAAACAAGGTCAGAAGGGATGATATCAATCCCGTCCAAAGTAGATGATTCTTGTAGCCATATTTAGAAGAGCATTTTCTTATGGGAAATTAATGATCTTTTAGCATCTTCACAGTCTATAACAAAGTTTGAATATGAACAGAATATATTTTCTTACAGTATTGGTGGATTATGGTACCTTTTATTTGCCAATTAGTTTCAGATTCAGTGCTTTAGGATGCAATTTTTCTATATGCCACAGGTATTTGTAAACTCAGTATAAATGTGCTAAAACACTAGGTAACCAGTGCCCTTTAAAAAAAATAGTTAGCATATTTTAAAAACATTAAAGTTTTATTAGCCACAGGGTTTATTTGGATATTAAGCTTTTTCATATCATTTATTGACAAATGATGAATGAGAATATTTAGTCAAGTATGAAATTGATCATTGGAGATCTTTGTCCTGGACATTCAGTTTAGTAATATAGAGATGTAGGTGATTAATATTTTTTTCCCATTGAAGTATTAATACATATTTTTTTAAAACTTAAAAAATCGATTTATTATACACTGAAGAAGTATGGTCTGAAATTATGTTTGTTGCACACAGACCAGTCCTTGCAGTCTGAGGACCCAAATATCCATCACATTGAATCATATTATCTGAGACCTTTCATTCTTAAATACAGATTTGAAGGGGTGATCTTTGAATATCTTCAATAATAGTATAAAAAAAAAAAAACCAAACAAAAAAAAAAAACTAACCAAAAACAACATGAATATTGTAAAGTCTTTGAAGGCATTTTTTACAAACATTAAATTTAATTAGATGCTCTCAGAACACTGGGAGATAATACGTGCATGCCATTTGTACTGAAATATTGGCTGGATTTTCATAGCAGCATGTGTGGCTAGAGTAGGTATTAGCAACACCACCAGCCTGACACCTGCACTAAGCAACAGACTTGCCCTAATATAATTTAATAAGATGTCTTTTGTTATTAAACCAAGAATTGTGTGTTGCCAGCTGAGGTGGAAAATAGGTCCCAGAGGTTTTTCTCCCATATTCCATCTGCGGTTATTTTTAGGGGGCTTTAATATTTAAAAGTCTATTACTAATTTCAGCATTGCCCATAGAAACCTGCTTTGTAGTTCTATTGCCAAATTATCCCTTGAAGGCAAGTGCTGTAAATAATTTCTCAGCTCTGTTCCCAGACACTTGCCAAGGTCATTATCTGGCTTTCCCACAGTCCCTGCATTCTGAATTTGATTGTGAGTGGTAACTAAGAAACAGTTATGAGATGCAATCACAGGCTGTGGCAGTCTTATGAAAAGCTGAAGATTGTCCCCGAGCACTGATGAAGCCGGTGGCTCAGCTGCTTTTGCTTCTTTAATACTTCATTTATCTCTCAAATTGGTCAACCAACAGAGCACCAAGAGCAAACATAAAACAGGCATGACGGCCAGAGAGAAAGGAGGCTCCAGGAAACCAGTTGGATGAAGCTGATTATACAATTCCAACATTTAGTTTCCAACCAGCAATAATTTGTTCTTTTGTTCTTATACTTTGCTTCAACTCTCTCAATGTGAAAAATCTGACATTTTTTTCTTAAATGTAGAGAATTATTCCAGGACAATTTTCTCTTGAACTGAGACAATGAGGCCCTCTACAGATTGGACCAGCCTCACATCCACAAGACGTGGTCCTCATGGAGGTCTTCAGCTATCCTGAAATCTCTCGGAGGGACAAAACAACAGGGCATAAAAAATCCATGAGGTTCCTGCAATTTGTTGATGAGAACTTCCTTCTCCAAGAGATACAGGTTCCAACAGGGAGAGGTGCTGTGCTGGACCTTGTTTACACCAAAAAGGAGGTTTGGTAGGAAATGAGAATCCCAAGAGCAGCCTTGGCAGCCATGACCTTGGCAGCAGACTATATAACGATGGAGTTCACGTTCTTTAGATTGCTAAGGAGACACACAGTAAGTTCTTACACGGGACTTCTGGGGAGAAGATACTGACCTCTTCAGACATTTGCTTGGTAGAGAATCAAGGGACCCAAGGAAGCTGGTTAATATTCAAGCATTGCTTCCTTCAAGTTCCAGATTGGTAATCCCAAAGATGCAAGCATGGTGGGCAAGAGATTTGTATGAATCAGCAATGAGTTTCTGACAATATTGAAACAGAAGATTTCAGACTGTAGAAGACGGGACAGACATCTTGGGAGGAATACAGGAATATTGTCAGAGTATGCAGAGGTGTAACAAGAAGGGAAAGGATGGTTCAGAATCAAATGTGGTAAGGGATATCAAGAAAAAACATGAAGAGATTCTTCAAGAACATCAGTAGTAAAGGAAAGACTAAGGAAAATGTGGTCCCACTGCTGGATGAGGTAGGAAACTTGGTGATGAATACAGCAAAAGCAGGGTTACTGAATACCTTCTTTGATTGATTCTTTCATTCCTAAGGCCAGCTCTTAGGAATCTCAGACTTTAGATGCAAGAGAGAAAGTCTGGAGACTTTCCCTTGGACAAAGCAGATCAGATTAGTTTGTTTAGACAGATCCATGGGCTTCGATGTGATACACTTGTGGTTATTGAGGGAGATAGCAGATGTTATTGCTAAGCCACTCTGTCATCCTTGAAAGGTTATGAAGGATGGGAGAGTGCCTGAGGGCTGGAAGAAAGCTAATGTTACTCCATTCTTAAAGAAGGTCAAGAAGTATAACCCAGGAAACAGCAAAGCAGTCAGCTTCATCTCCATCCCTGGAAAGGTTATGGAACAACTTATCCCGGATGTGACCTCAAAGCCAGTGGAGGAAAAAAGGGTTATCAGATATTTAACTGTGGCACCTCACTTATGAGGGAAGCTGGGCCTCTTTAGCCTGGAGAAGAGATGTCTCGGAGGGGATCTTATCAATGCATATAAATATTTTAAAAGCAAGTATCAGGGGGATGCTTACAGTGGTGGCCAGAGACAGGACAGGGGGCAACAGGTACCAAATGAAACACAGGAACTTCCATCTGAATATGAGGAGAAAGCTTTAAGGGTTACTGAGCATTGGAACAGTCTCCCCAGAGATATTGTGGAGTCTCCTTTCCTGGAGATATTCCAAACCCATGTGGACGTGATCTTGTACAACCTGCTCCAGGTGAACTTGATTTAGCAGAGGGATTGAACTAGATGAATTCCAGGCATCCTTTCCAACCCCAACTGTCCTGTGTGGCATCAGTTTCAGAATTAAAAGGATTGCCTGAACACCTGAACTGCAGTAGCAAAGACAGTTCATCTGTGAAAAACACAGGTTTATTTGAAATAAACATAACACAAAACCATGTAATGTGGTTGTGCTAACCTCATTATACTCTGGTAAGTAACCGTGTCAATGTGCATCTCAGATCGTTAAGTTTAGGAACCACAAAAAGATATATAACTGCAGTTATTCAAGTTCATATATGAGTATGGGGCAGAATCTTTAGCAGATCCCAGCTTTCAGCACCACATCCTGACATCCTTCAACCCCTCTGACTTTCAATAATCCTGTTTTTTTTTAAACTCTGGGTATTTAGCCTCTACAGTTTGACAAGGTGAAAATTAAAATTCTTTGCAAGCTCCTGACATTTCAGGGTGAAATCTCTCCCAGTAGAAAGAAAATGTTTACCCCATTTCAAATGTTCACTTCAAGAAGAGATGCAAGGGAAAAAATAAAAGGACAAAAAAGGCAAGAAGAAAAAAAAAAGGAAAGATGAAAGAGAGAGAAAGAAAGAGAAAGAGAGAGAGAGAGAGAGAACAAGAGAAATGGAAAACCAGTAAATATTAGGCTTCTGAATTAAAACTTCAAAGCTGACAAGAAATGCATGACATTCTTTTATTTCTTTTCGTAAATAAATTATGTATGTAGTATTTTAGTCATGGGCTACTTTACATTCAAAAGCTACATCTCTACAATTATATTAGTCAGAACATATTCCTAGGATCTGGAACTTGGTTATGCATATTGTTAAATTTTTAAAGTCAGGATCCCATGTATATTTTTATCTCAACTAGTGAGCAGGCTTCTAAACAACTTCTGGAAATAACTGTAACATACCAAAGTAGAGGAAACTTGCCACTTCTGAATAAGTATTTTGCACATAACCATCTTTTAGAAGATGAGAGAGTGTAATTGCATTCCCAGAGAATAATCCTAACATCTCTTCATTTGTTTTGATAGATGAAGTAATACTGTATTATTTGAAAAACTAATGCAATTTCATTATTTAAATTAAATAAGTATTCTATAAAGTAAAATTGTATTTCATAATTTTAACCAGCTGTTTGACCAAAAATAATGTATACAAGGACAGAAAAATGTTTTGTACCTCTGTGCTTCTTGCTACATTTTTTTTGACCCTAATTAAAATTATTTCAGTAAAAGTATATCAAAGCAGTTTTCTTATGCAGTTGGATAATTAGTTCTTTGTGAGTTTAAAGAATCGCATTTTCCACGTATTTCTTACACATTATAAAGATATAAAGATACATAGCATATTTATCATTTGAATATCCATCTAGAAAGCATACAGTCAACATAGTTTAGGGTTTGGGGTGTTTCTTTCTATTATTATAATTTCTTTTATTTTATTCTCCTTTTAAAAACATCAAAAATACTTTTATTTACTTAGAAACGTACTTTTAAACCACTTCAATTAATAAATTCACCAAATATTTTTCTCTATAAACAAGCAATGTATTTAAAAAAAAAACAAACAGAAAAACCTTAAAAAAAATAAATTGAGTCATATTTAATTTAAAAAGGAGAGTCAGAAACACATACACAAGGGAACCTTTCCTGTTTCAGTACAATACTGAACTCTATCTTAACTAACATTCCCCAGTGAATTCTTGTTCGTTCTTTACCAATTCAGATGTTCCCTCACAACACACACACAGACAAAAAAAAGCCAGAAAAATGGAAAGCAAACAATCAACAAACAAATCACACACACCTTTGATAATTAATTCTACAGCTGCAAATAAAAAAAAGATGTGTGGCTGATTTTATGTTGTATACTGTGTGTGCTCTGTTTTAATTTGATTTGATACTCAGGTTCCATTGCCCTTGTGCCCCTTCTAGTTAGTAAGCACTAATGAAATTGCGTTATTATCAGTTAGAAAACTCATGATTCAGATTGGGTCTAGACTTTAAAGATTTCCCAGAGTGATTGTGGCAGATATAAAATTGTTAGTAAAACAATTTTACTCCTAATTTAGAGCAGCTACTGCCTACAATTAATACCAGATGCAAGTCCATAACTTTGATGCAAGTTATACTGACATGAACCCTTTTGCAGTCACATACTCGATTATCTTGCCTTCAGCGTAACAAAAACCTTCACCTCTCTTGGCTGACAGACAGGAACAGCCTTTCTCCAAACAGGCTTAGTTGGCATAACTAAACAGTGTAAAAGATCTAACTTTTCACAGAACCATAAAATCTTTACATTTGGAAAAGTTCTCTAAGACTGAGTCCAGCTATTAGCCCCGTCCAGCTATTAGTCCATATTAAGCCCTAAACTATGTCTCCAAGGACCACATAAACATGCCTTTTCAACACTTACAGGGATGAGAATTCCACCACTTCCCTTGGCATTGTATTCAAATGCTGGATCTCCTTTTCAGTGAAGAATTTATTCCGAATATCCAATCTAAACTTTCCTCGGTGCTATGTGACACCATTTTCTATTGCTGTATCACTTGTTACTTGGAAAAAAAAGACCAACCCACACTTTTTACAACACCCTTTCAGAGGGCTGTAGAGAGTAATAAGGTCCCCTCGAGCCTCCTTTACTCTGGGCTGAAAGCCCCCAGTTTTTCAGTAGAAAAAAATACAGGGTAATGGTTGTCAAATCCTCCTGTGATCCAATACTTCTTCAAAACTTTAAGATTCAAACTTACTTATGACCATTGCATTAATTTTATAGAAACTCAGTATCTTTCATTTTTATATTTTTCAGGAAATTCAAGGGAGACCCTTTGTATAGCAATTTTCAGGCATTAATTGTCATTAGGCTGTTCTCTCAGTGAGCTTAAAACAATGTCTGTAGCTAAGGAGAAGCTCAAATAATTTTTGACTCCAGTAATTATAGGATTATTTCACATGCTCATTTAATTTCCCACAGGATATCAGATGATAAGTTGAATATAGTGCAACAAAGGCTTACCTATAGACTGGAGGAAGCATTTCTGCTGAATCATTCTACCTATTAAAAAAAAAAAATCATCTATTTATATTATTTTTCAGCAGTGGCAATCCTCCATTTATATTATTTTTCAGCAGTGGCAAGTGAGATAATGTTATATTCCATTCCTCACAGTTATTGAAAAGGTGTCATCTCCACAAATGAGCTTTCATCTACTCTCTCCTTGTATGGAAAAGAGAGAGAGGTTAATTTCTCTTTAGTTTTAATTTTGGGATTTTTTTCTTGTGTATGTACTTGTGAATAATTATCGTCATTGTTTCCCTAAATTCTATTAACATTTTTTGGTGATAATTTTTCCCTAAAAATTGTTATGATTCTTTGGTTCTTTCAAAGGTTTATTTTATTTTTTTAACCTCTTTTTTTTTTTTTTTCAATTGGAGAAAGAAAATAAAAAAGACAGATTGTGTCTGCTTCTTCATGACCTGGGCTCTCACCATTCCATTAGCATGCAGTTTGAGTCTTTAGTATCATTCAGCATTGTTCAGCAAACTTTCAGGCATCTCAGTGGTTGTATCAGGAGGAAAGAATTAGTGCTCCTTCAGCTTTACTAACTCCAAAACATCTTTGAAACACCTTTTTCCTAGGCTGTGCTGGTGCTTCTGCTGTCCCACAGTAGTTGGGCAATAATGTCTCAGAGTCATTAATATTTAACAAGATGAATGGTCTATTTTCACTGAGGATTTACTTCATGAGGAGTTCTTTTTGACATGCTGCACTCTTAAACAGTAATTCCTCCTTGCTTCCAGATCTGTGCTAGGGGATCCCTTGTCCCATTTTAATATTTGCATCCAAACCCTGACTGAATGGTAACTTTGCTCAGTGCTCTAAATTCAAAGTTGCTGAAAGAATAGCCTGCATTTGGTACTCTTTAATAGCATAAAAGGAATACCTTCAAAAGCCCCTCCCTTAACATCAGTATAACCAGAAAGCTGCCTCAATGCTTGGGTCAAATTTTGGCCTGAAGCAAGAATCACTATGATTTGGGAATTTTCAAAAGCAGTATAGAAGAATATGACATATGAGAAATTTATGGCTAATTTAAAGATCAACATGACTGGATATCACTCTAGGAACAAGAAAAAAAGCTTCAGTGGATTTATGAAAAGGGAAAAAATTAAGAATACACACATTTCCCTTTTATGAAGAGCAGACCAGCTTGCCCTGAACAGCTCAATTGATGCAAATCACACTGTGAAGTGTGCTATTACCCTGATTCCCAGAACAGTAAATTTAATATAAAACTGTATAAGCATTTTCACCTATTATTCAGCCACCAAAATTATTATAGAAACCATGACCCACATTGTAGGTAATTTTCTGCACTTAAAAGACATGAAGAATAGATATTATGATACTAGAAATTTACATAGAAAATAAATATCCTGTAATGCTAAAGAGTTATGAAGATTTCAGCACTTACCCTGAGCAGTTTTACCAGAAAAATGCCTGGTAAGTATTGAATGGAAATAACAAATTCCCTCTCCACAGAATAATGGCTGTTTGGTCAGAGATCCTTTTCTTCTTACATTTTTTCAAGACTAATAAGACTATTGCTTAGAAATGCAAATAGTCCATGAAATTTCTGTCCAAGCGTTGTCCACCTGCATTCATTCTTAGACAATATATCCATCTATTATCCATTTTCTGATGGATGCAAAAAGATTTCATGATGCAAAAAGTTCCCTTTCAGCAAGGTGTTTTTCACTCCTGCTAGTCTGCTGTAATGCCATTACCTAAAAACAGTACAGTACATCACCATCCCACTTCTTCAATAGAAGAATAAGGCATGGTAATACAGAGAAAATTTTTGGAAAGCAGGGAGGTTCAAGTAGGTCACCACACTTTCCCTAGGAATGTTAGTGAACTAAGGTGATGATCTACCAGAAGTAAAATTTCCTTTCTAGAGAGAAGAAATGAGAATTTTTATATGGAATTTAATCTAATTTCTGGGGAAGTTAACTGAATTTATCACCAATCCAATCACAGTAGAATAGGAACTCAAAAAAATACTCCTCCCTTATTTCTGGACTCATCTTTACTCTCAGACACTCTACTTTCCCCTCTCCACCCCAGCAGTGCAGGGAGATGGGGAATGAGGACTGCAGTCAGCTCATCATTTCTATTTTACAAAAAGAAATCTTTAATTGATTTGAATCGAAGCAAAGTTTCAAATAACTTTACTTAGATTAAATGGAGTAGTTCATATTTTTTTATATGCTTATTAAATCTTTGGTAAGCTCTGTTGAACTGTGAGAAAACACCCTATATTGATCAGCATAATCAAAAATGTCTTTTATAATTTGATATTCTCATTAAAGCCATTCGATGGAATTTTTAATCAAATTAATTATTTACTTTCCTGGAACATTTTAATAAAGATCATATATTGTCATCTTAATAACCTAATGCCATTTCAAAATATTTTCATTAAAAATAGTATTTTAAATGTGTATACTTCCCACAGCATAAAATTAATCCTTTAAAATAAAATACTTTAATAACAAGAATTTAAATGGATGCTCATTTTGTTGAAATTGTTGACAAAGAAGGAATGGTATTTTTAACCCAATGTGTTATGTAATTTTAAGTCATAATTAGTCTCTCGATGTAGTCTTCTTTATTATTTAAGTGATGGTGAAAAATACAGTAGACAAGTTTCTTTTGTTATTTTTGTTCTGTTGCTATTAACAATAAATATCACACCAACAAAAATTATTCAACTAAGTTACCCATTATAACAGTTATGTGTTACCTTGTAATTGAAGAAACAAAGCAGAAGTATTGTTCAAATGTAAACCATTCATATAAGACAATCTAACAATCTTTTTATTTCTCATCAGCCATAGGCATAATTACCATAACTGAATTATCATGATTAGTTGTTCTTTATTGTATATTGCCTCATTCAGGTATTAGAGATCCTATCTGAGGGCCATAGATGCTACTGTACTTTGTATCCACCAGGCTTGAATATGCAAGGGGATGCAAAGTGCATACTGACATATTTTTAAGTTAGATACAGGAGGCACAGTTAAAAAGAAAAAAAGAAAAAGTAAGAAAATAGAACCAAAGTTTAACTTGTCCAGAAACTGGGGGGGGGGGGGGGGGGAGGGGGGGGGGAGGGATTAGGCAGGTGAGAGGGTGCTAATTTTTTTTTTTTTTCATTATGTATTCATTTTTAGTGGTCACTGCTATCATGAGACAAGTGATAGATTGTAGACTCACATTGCATAGAGAGTAGGCCAAAATGAAAAGACTGATGAATAAAAACCCCAACAAACCATTGGTTAGAACCATTAAGGTTGGAAAAGATTATTAATAATTTTGAGTCTAGTCACAAGCCAACCAGGGGATTTTTAGATTGGATATTAGGAAAAATTTCTTCACTGAAAGGTGGTCAATATCTGAACAGTCTGCCCAGGAAGTGTGAGAATTCCATGTCCCTGGGTGTGGTCAGAAAAGGTGTAGATGTGGTGCTGAGGGACTGAAGTGGTGGCCTTGGCAGTGCTAGCAGTGTTAGACTATTCATTAGGCTCGATGATCTTAGAGGTCTTTTCCATTGTGAAAAACAATTCCATCTGTTTTAAGGACAAAACATTTCTAGAAATAAATGGAGCAGTATCTTTAGACAAATCAAGTTCTTTAGCATGAATTCTGTTTTCTAAAGGTGATATATTGTTGCAAAGCTATTTTGAGAAAAATGTGGTACTGGCTATAAAGATCACTTTCAGTTTGTAGTTCATAAACTGGGCATAGAAGAGTCAATGCAGAGGTTTCTAGATTTGGGATGTAAACAGTATTTGGAAGATAAAAGGCATGAGCTGCTTTGTGAAATGGCAGCATGCTAAGTATGTCTACCAACAGAAAAGGAAGCTCTCTGCAATGGCTGTGTCAAAATTAATATTCACTGAAAGAGACACGAGTTGTGGGAGAAAATATGATCTAATTGTATATGCAAAGGCTGTATCAAATCGTATTTGCACAGGCAGGCAGATCGAGAATGCTGTCATCCTTAATTCTGAAATCCTTAACTTTCGAACTTTGACATTCTTTTAACATAATTTTTCAATATAGCGTGTAATGTATAATGCATATATGCAGAAAAGGCAGTTCTGGCAGTAGCATGTTCTCATTTTATCTGGTGTTAGCTATTTCTTTTCCCAGAAAACTAATCAAACCCAAAATCATTTCATAATTTGCAAAAGAAGGGAATTAACTTTCTTCTATCAGTTTTAATTCTTTCTTTTTGTTGCTATTAAAACAGTTATCTGTGCCAGCTAATTTGACTTTGACTTGCATTTATATACTACATTCTTATATTTGATTGTCTGAAAGGAAAGGGAAATCAAGTACATAAAAAGATTCAATCAATCTCTGTCTATTCTGCTCTCACAGGTATGCTAAAAAGGGATGCTTTCAAAAGATCTTTTTCTTTACAAAGATGATCTGTAGTGTCGGGAGCAAACTGCATTAAAATAATAAAAAGTCCCTTGACTACTAGAAGCAACAATCAGAATTGGCATTCAGTTTGTATTCCACCAGAACATTTTAGCATGCCATCTTATTTCAGCAAGCAGATGGTGCAGTGTTTAGTTCTCAGCTGTTGGAACATTGATGGACTCATCATCTTTGGCACAGTTTGTGTTGTATTTTTAAATAATAACACTTTTCAGCAATTGACAGAAATTGCACAATTCAACTGTGCACCCAATGCTCAACACAGGGTGATGCAGTAGGAGAATTTAGTGTTATGTTAACTTCAGCGAGTAACTTTAGTTTTCTGATAGTCTGAGAGATTTCATGTCAAAACGCATTAACAATTTAATGTACTTGATTTACCTGAACTTTGCATGTTTAAGAATAAATGCATGAGATAATTTGGGAGTTTTATAATATATAAAAGGTGTAGATTGCCCAGGTACTTTGAGGAACTTGCCTTGTTTAAAGGAATCCTGAAGATTTATATAAATAACAGTATGAACTTACTGCAGCTGCAGAAAAAGTGCTCTTCTGTATCTTTTATGAGATCTCGGAAATTATAAGAAAAGTAAATTACAAAAGAACTGTTTTGGTTTTAATAACACACCTGTTGAGACAGTAAATCCCAATTTTTTACTTTCTCTGCTAGGTATTTCCTTGGCATCTCAGATATTTATCTTTTATTAAGCAAACCCAACCTATTATATAAGTCAAAGTACAGGATTAATTCACTTCCACTTGAAAAGCCTTCTCATTGATAAAATAGATTCTACTTTCCCCCAAATCTGTGATGCCTGAAAAAACAAGTAAGTATAAAAGAGGTTTTGATTGCTTGTTAGGAAAGAGTCATGGCCAAAGTCTGTTTTAAAAAATGATTTGCTGACTTTGCATACAAGATTTTTGGTGAAGATACACCATTATTAAAACAGTGAAACATGAAATTAAAAAATTGTATTAAACAAAAGAATAAAGTAAGATTATGTTACTGCTTCATAATACTTTACAATCCAAGAATTCAAAAAGAGATTGTGTAGCACACAAAAAATATCCAAATATTTCTAAATGGGTCCTTTCTGAAAGAAGCAACTATCACTTTATTGGAACTGGAACTCTGAAAGTTCTTATTCAACCATTTCAATCTCTGTTGTTCATATTTTCTCATCACAGACCAATTTATACAGGTAATTTTTAAAGATATCTTCACATAACTATAAAATTAATCATAATAATGTTTTTATTACGCAGGAATTTAAACTGTCTTTACGGAATGTAATAGGCTGAATATTAACCCTTCCACATGCAACCTCTAGAGCTGTATTAAGACAAGCTCTGAAGCTCTTAAATTACTCCTATTTCCTAAACTGAAAAATTTATTATGCAGAAATGACTGTGTTGCTTGGAAAAAAAAAAAATCAAAACAAACAAACCCACAGCAAAACAAAATAACCCTGAACAGCTACATGACTTTTGCAAGAGATGATTCGCCTATTAATTAACACAGTGAAAATACCCACAGATAAACATAATTTTTCTCAGACACCAGAATGACATTTTTTAAAAGAAAGATAATTGGCAGGTTAAAGCTAAATAGACTATAAAAGAGAAGGTCTCTGAGAAGAAGCAAAGGAGAAAAGATATTGAGAGAGAAAGGTAGAAAGAGGAGAAAAAGGTCTCGCTGATAAGATGACACAAAACTTTACAGCAAATTTAAAAATTAGAGGAAAAAAATATTCTGTCTGGAAAGATTGCTAGATAGGCCTCCAAGCATATTTGGAAAGCCACACTCCTTCAACTGCAAGAATTCACTATCCAGTTCAACCTGATAGATATTTCAAGAAAAGAATGTATCATAGAAACTGAATTAGACCTTTAGGATTAGTCAAATATTAGTTCAGAAATACATATTACTAAATAGGATTCTGCTCTGGGTTATGGTTTCAGCATTTTAAGGTAAAATAAATTTCCGTGGTAAATTTTCAATTACCCCAAACAATTTCTTAGCAATATCACTAAAAAATCCCAAACATCTACACATAGTCTTTTTGAGGATTTCATTGCAAGTCTTCAGAGAATGCATTGTACTCTGAGATAGCAAAACAATGTATTCAGGTTTCAAGAGTGCCCAATAAAAAGGTATTACAAGGTAAGGTAAAAGCACTGAAAGAAATTCAGTGTCAGTTTTTCATTGCTTTGTTTATCTTATCAAGACTAATGTATCAAATTCTACAGGAAACAGCAGGAAACTAATACATTTTTAGGGATTTTTTTTTCCCCCTCACTCTTTCCCAGTCTCAAATGGACATTGCTGTTTTTGGAGTGGTTGATTGTTGGTTTTTATGGGTTTGTTTGCTCGCTTGTTGCTTTGTTTTGGGGGGGATTGTTTATTTTGTTTGGTTTTTTGCTATAGGTTCTCCAGTGTGATTCATCAAAAACCTCAATTTCAGTACACTCTTACCTCAGAGAGTGTGAATGCTCTATAAGTCAGTATGACGAAAGATGTTTCAAAATAAATGCTTTTAATGATCAATTTTTCTCAGCATTATACATTTTCAAATGTGAAGTTAATTTCATGTGACAAAGAAATTAAGAAGATGCGTTGGTTGGTACTGTAATATGCAGAAGTTCTTCATGGCCACTTTATATGGCCATCCTGTCAAAATATTTTCAAAGTATTCTGTTATAAACAACTGCATGTCTGAAAATATGATCTCAATAAGTTTCCTTGAATAACTTTTAAATTGTGTATATTATTTATATTACTCTGTTTCTCTTCAGTACTTGTTAGATGGACAAACAGTCCAAAGAACTAACTCATGTTCAAATTCCACTTAGGCATCATTGCATTTTGCATTTCAGCTGATGTAGCTGAAACATAGTGTTTTTCCTCTCACACCATTTGTTTTCAATTCTTTTATATTAGAGTTGGAATAGCTGGAAAGATTAGAATCCAAGTATAATTGAAGTAATTCTATGTACATTTGCACTGATTCATAGATGTGTATTTTATATCTTGGAAAAAATCAGATCAAAATTAATTAACTGTGTATTATTTTTCTTAATACTTAAAACATATCTCTACTCTTTCATAATATTAAGTACTCTTCCTATAGCCACATTACAGAAAATGTATCTCAAAATATTTATATATTTCCTTTGTCATTAAATTTTATCAAATACATGCCTCTACACTAAAATAAAGCCTAAGTCCTAGAGGACTTCAGGTCCCTGTGAGGAGACAGCAAGGTTAAATCATGATCACAGCCCTGGACTTCAGGAGAGTGGCAGCCTCCTTGGAATAATCCCATGGAATATAAATATTGAGAGAAGAGTCCAAGAGTTGTTTAGTCCAAGAGAGCTCGATGATATGCAAGGATCACCTGTTCCGTTCCCTCGAAGAGAATGAAGTCAAGGCAAGGTGGCAACAGACCCCAGGTCTGTACAGTGAGCTCCTGACTAAACTCATGCATCAAAATGAGGTATTCTGGAAGTGGAAATAGTGCCAGGTTATCAGGAGCAGGGGCAATAAATGAACTCTTTATGAGGGCAGAGGTGGAGTTAAGAAAGCCAATGATGATCTGGAGCTGAAACTTTAGAGGGATGTTAAGGGCAACAAGAAAGGGGCATGAAGAGGTGCATAATCTGCCAAAAACCAGTAAAATGTAGGCCTCGTGTTGAATGCTATCAGAAATTTTCAAATTAGGCCTGAAGCAATCACTGTTTCAGGTAACAAATGCAACACAACTTTGTCATAAATTGGCAAGCTTATTTCTTCTAATGTATAATAATTGTTATTGCTTTTAATGATTATTTTCTAGTATGTTATCCAATCTTTGAAGAGTACTTTTTCTTTGGATGCAGGAGGCCTCCTTCACATGAATTCTCATGTAGAAAATAGTTCTTAGAATGTCTCACAGAGGTAGCTATATTATTTGACCTTAAATTATTTTCCTTATTTTCATATGGGATTTGAATATTAATTCATTTTTTTAAAAAAATGTATTTTCACTGGAAAGCATGAAATACACTATTATGTACACTGACAATATTATATTCTTACAGTTTACTCAGTGTAGATATTGAAAATGTCTCAGCGAGTTTACTGTCAGTAATGTGATACAATATAGGAAATCAACGGGTATCTATTTCCCTATTTTGAAGATGCAAATTATATTTAGCAAAGGATGATTAAAGAACTCTATATTTTCTGAAAGATTCTTTCTTATAGACCTTTTTATAACTAATCTTTAATTTTGTTGACCTGCCATAAAATATAGTTTGAGCCTTCGCAGACCAGGATGAGGTTGCCTTTTAATAATTTTTTTTTTTTTTTTTTTTTTTTTTTTTTGCAAGGCTCTTATTCCACTGGTCAAATAATATATCTGTGCTATGCAGTCAGAATCTCTCATACTATTAATCACAGAACGTCATCAGCTTACTTGCCACAGGAATTTATAGAAATAATTAATCAAAAATAAATAATAACGAATAAATAATTAAATTCAAAAGCATGATGCTGTCATCTTTGTATCTGTAGGCATACGAATGTACAAAGGTAATATATACGGAATGGCACTTGGAAGAAGAATCTCTGAGTACATTGAAAAATTTGTACGTAGCAGTGAGTAGGATAAATGCTACAATTGTGTCATTCAGGGTACATTATATTGACTACCTACTGAAGAATTCTTTAAAATCCAAAGCAGCTTGTAAATTTTTCTTCAGAATAATATATGTGGGTATATCAAAGAAAACACATTAAAAAAAAACCATAAACTGTCTATAAAAATGTTGGAATTATTCTTATATATGTCTATATATATACACAATTTAGAAATATTCTTTTTTGAAAATTTCCTCAGGTTATGATCTAATTTGCATTTAGTTCAAGAAAGAATTTGAAAGCAAAGCATCAGAAACAAGCAGATAGTTTATATTCTCAGAAATACACTGTTTCAGCTGGGAACAAATTCCTTTCCCTAGTGGTTCCCATAACATTGTGGGTGCTGTACTCCTGCTACAAAAATTTCCACTGTAACCTACCTAAAGTATCCAAAGAAATGCCTCTAATTTTGGATGATTTTTTAAATTAAAAAGCAATAGCAAGGAACAAAATATTCCCCACTAGGTAAAAATCAATAATTTATCACATATTACATAATATTGCTTATTAATGTATGAAAGTATAGCAGCATATAGATGCTCAATGCCACATATGATAACTTCATTTAAAACAGGAGCTATGTAAGCTCATTTGAGCATTCCAGTTGTGTTTAAAAAGGAATGGTAGAATTATGTAAACATGCAGTATTGGGTTAAATGCAGGCTAAGATAATTTATCCATTCTTACACATTTTCCAATCAGCAAAAAAAGTCTCACTGATCTTAACCGTAACAGTGATCGAGAACTCTATTAAAAAAAAAAAAAAAAAAAAAAAAAAAAAAGACATCTAACAGTAATTCTGGCTTTTCTTCCCTCCATTTGATTTCCATAAGGTACTGGCACACATCCAAGCTCCTGAAGAATAAATATATATATGTATATGGATATACACACACAAACGCACACATGCATGTCATTTGTGCTCACTAGATGAAATGGTAGAACTTTATCAGGATTATCAGATAAAATATTATTAATGATAACTGAGGTTGCACTAAAAATCAGTCAAGGCAAGGGCTCCATTTTGTAAAATGCTGCATAATTACAAAACACGTGATCTTTTTTGGCATGAAAAGCTTAAACATAAAAACTAATTGTGTACAATTATAACTGTGCTGACTTTTTACAAACTTGAAATAGGCAAAATGTATGCACATGACCAACTCCTCGTCTATGGCACATTGAGCTTGCCTGGCTGCCAGGCACACACACGGCTGCTCTCCCTCTCCCCCTCCTCAAATCGGAGAAGTTCTGGTAAAGACAGTGAGATCATTTACTCATTGGCATGACAGGTAGAACAGAATGATCTTGATGAAAATTTATTTAATTGAATAGTAAAAAGGAAAGACAAGATAATGTCTTCCCCTCACACTCAGACTTTACTCCATTCCTTTATTCCTATCTTCTCTATCCATCCTCCACTCCAAGATGTATTGAGAGGGATGGGGAATGAGGGTGGTTGCAGTTAGTTAAGAACAGCTCCTCTCTGCCCTTCATTCCTCCTTCCTTCTCACACATTCCCTGCAGCAGCATGGGCTCCTCACTGACCACAGCTCCTTCAGGTAATACCCAGCTGGTTTCCACTGAAATCCTCCACAGATTGCAGTGTGGATATCTGCTCTGACATGGTTCTCTCCAGGGGCTGCAGAGTTGTACCAGCTTCACCAAGGTGTCTCCACCAACTGCAGTGAAACTTGTACTCCTGAGTCTGTAGCAGCTGGTGTCTACAGTGTGGTTTTCATCACTCCTCTCCACTTCTGCTGCATCTTTTGCCACTTTTTGCCCATTTTTCATAGAGGTGCCCACAAATGGTTGGGAGGCTCTGCTGTGCTGGTGGTGGGTCCAGTGGAGCTGGCTGAAACCAGCTGTGTCCAGCATGGGGCAGCTCTGATCTCTTAGCACAGGGGCCACCCTACAGCTCTCCCCACTGTCAGCGCCTTGACACCAACACCTCTGCAGAGAAGCATGAAGAATTTGACTGAGCCTTGGCTTCTGCTTCCCTTGTACACTAAGCATTGCCTCTGAATCCAAGCACAAGCGATAAGCTCTGCAAATTGTACAAATTAATAGAAAATCTTTTCATCTTACTGGAAATAGTGAAAGAAGAAATAAAATAATGCACACGCCTGACATGTAATGATGCGCAGAAGCTCTTCTACCCTTTATATCTCAAGCTTATGTTTTCCCAAAAATAATGCATTGAAATTCAAACCCCACCTAGAATAGAAACAATGTCCATGTACCCATGTAGACATGGAGGGCATTACTTGAACACAAGTCTGATAGGCCCAGAAAATAGTGATTTACAATCATGAGTGATTTATTTGCATTAGAAGAGCATATTATATATGGACAAGTTGCAGAACAGGAACAGAGACACAAAATTATTGTTCTGTCTTAGCACTTTGTAAATAGAAATATGATTATATTATGATCTGAATTGGTACTAGTCTGTTACTAAAATAAAAATGTATTTGAAATACATTGCTATAGGCAATAGCTGACAAAAGAAAGTATCAGGAATTGTTCTTCATAAAATTTTTCACATATTTCAAAATTGAATCTATTCAGTTTGTAAAAGTGTATTTTTAATGATTCTAATTCAGTATGCTCAATGTAGCTAATATTTCTTTTGTCAAATAACAGAGGACATATTTTCTGCATTTCATCAGTTCATCTCAAAATGGAGATGGGTTTGTGAATTATTAAAAAAAGATCACTTTCCCATTGTTAAAAAGCACACATTATTTAAACATGTGTCTGCATATTTATGTATATTTTTACATATGTATATTTTTATTTCTCTGTTAAAGAGACAAGTAATCCTCACATAAATTTTCATAATAAATAATCTACAACTTTTACAATTTAAGCCAAACACAAAACAAGCCTTAGGTGCTGTTACTGATGTCACTCAAAGAACCCCTACCTCAGCATCTGTCTAGCCCTTCACCCACAGAGGTACAGTTTCTGCTTCTGAAATCCATTTTAGTATTTTAACATGGGTAGCACTCTGTTTACTATGAAAGCTATTCTAACTAGTATGCTCTCAGTTAACTTCTCTAAGCCCAAACAACAATCCAGTATCTCAAAACTGAGAAGGTACTGTCAACTGACTTTGTGTCTTTACATGTGTATAGATCTCTATGTCATTGTCCACTTTTTCAAGTGTAATTTTTAAGAAATATTAATATATGCATATATGTCATTCAAGTATACTGATATAGAAATAAATTAAACAACAAAAAAAATGTATAGGCATTCTAAGAATACCAAGGAGATAATATATGACTTAATGGTATGTAATGTTCAAATAGGATGATGTCCTGACAGAGCTGAGATTTCTATTGGACAGCCTCATGGCACAAGATTATTTGCCAAATAATGAAATTTTTCCAGTGTCTTTAAATGGCTTTAGGCAGGTTTTTGATGTGCCTTGGAAAGAACATTTTTTGATTTTTCAAGTGCCTGTCCTGCTTGTTTAAATTATATACTTGGAGCAGAAGCCTAATTAGATTTTTTTCCAGATGGCATAAATTTGGGTTGATCTCTTCTTCCTTGCAGTATTGCAATAGAATCCTATAATAATTTTAATAAATAATTATAATCTCATAAATTTGCTGCACCTAAAGTTTTCTTGCTTTGCCTGTTTTCTTAACTTTAATAACATTTCACTTGTAGCAATCACATTAGAATATTATATTTTGTAGATAAGATAGAGTTAGGAAATACAGGTATCAGTGTCACCTAGACAGTTCTGCATTGCAAAATACTCTTTAACTATATTTTTCTTCCACAGAAATCTTTCATTCTTTCATTTCATGTACTGCAAGAGTTTATTAAATGATGAAGGTGATCAATATTTTAGGATTTACGACCATTCTTTGCCATCTTTTTTAAGTGCACATTGTTAAAATCCTGTTGTAAACTTTTATTAAATTTGATTTTCTTCTTCTCCAAAAATATTTATAGTCAGTGATAAACCACCAGAGAAATGTAAACACAAGCATTAAAATGGGAGAGACTAAAATTGTGGATTTACAATATTTTGTTTGCATGTTCTTAAAAAACATTTTTCTCTATAGATTATTCTATATAGTGCATTTCATGGAAGTCTGTATGTTATAATTTAGCATATAAAACTTAAAAATATTATTCAGAACATTATCAAGACATGCCTCAATATCACAGGAATAGATATTCTGTCAACTTCTCTTGCTGTTTTACCTGATCATAAGATAATGCAGAAGGAAAGGGTCCTCTGGAGGTTTCTGTTCCACAGCCCAGACTGATGCATAAAACAGGGTCAGTACTAAATAAGGGCCAGAATCCTCAGGCTTTTTATAGCTGGGCCTTGAATACCATGTAGATGGTGACTTTACAAACTGGCAGATATTATCCATGCTTAACTCCCTTCACCACTGTGCTGGTTTCAGCTGGGATAGAGTTCAGGACCCACCCAACCTCACCTTGGACAGGTGTTTTTGAAATCACTCCAGGACTAGGACACCCACTTCTCTGGGAAACCTCTTCCAGTACCTTACCACCTTCATAATAAAGAATTTGTCCTTAACGTCTAACCTAAATCACTCCACTTTTAGTTTAAAATTGCTCCCCCTTGTCCTGTTGCTATCTGTCTGTGTGTAAAGTCACTATCCCGTTTTTCTTTAAACCTTCTTTTAGTACTGAAGGGTTGCAATGAGGTGCCTCTGGAGCCTTCTCTTCTCCAGGCTGAACAACCCCAACTCGGCTTGTTTTCATAGGAGAGATGCTCAAGCCCTCTGCTTGTCTTTGTGGTCTTCCTCTAGACTGGTTCTAGTGGGTTCACATCCTTATTTTATTGGGAACCCCGGAGCTGGACACTATTCCAGGTGTGATCTCACAAGAGTGGAGCAGAGGAGAAGAATCCCCTCCCTGCTGGCTGCTTTGGATGCAGCCCAGGACACAATTGGCCTTCTGGGCTACACTTTGCCAGCTCGTGTCCAGCTTTTCATCCACCAGAACCTCCAGGTCCTTCTCTGCAGGACCACTTTCAATGACTTCTCCCAGTCTTGACACATCTGGGACTGCCTTAATCCACGTTATGGTTGTTGAATTTTATGAACTTCTCATGCCAAAAAGCAAATCTCCACTACTCCAGCTTCCTGCAAAAGCTGAAATGCTAAGGCAAACAGCTTTGAGACAAGTGAAAGACACTGGCTGTGAAAGCAGATGCAGGCATTATTGCAGGTCAGTTCTGCTTGTGGAAAATATTTAAATATTAGCTTATGTGATAAAAGTTCATCATGCCTACCCTGGGAATCCATCTTCATCTTCAATACTGTTTGGAACTGGGGCAGGGATATGAGGTATCCTCTGCTCTTGCATCCACCTTCCCACATCATAAGTTTCTATCTTGTAAATTGTTGGAACAGAACAAAGCCTTTCATATGTGCAAAGACAAAGGTGAGCTCACTACTAAACAAGTAAAACCAGAAAAAAATATGAAGATATCTGATCATTTTAATATTTCAGAACAAGGGAAGAAAACAGGTGGGGAAAAAAAATAATTTATTTCTAGCTCTCCTAGGAGTTATAAGTGAATGTCTTTTGGGGTTTTCTAGGGGATTTATTTTGTTGTTTGGGGGTTTTGCTTTTTTTTTTTTGGGGGGGGGATTTGTTTGTTTGATTGCTTTTGTGTTTTTTAAGTACAAATTACTCCTCGGTTTTTTTTTGTTTGTTTGTTTGTTTGTTTGTTTGTTTTGGGTTTTTTTGGTTTTTTTTTGTTTTGTTTTTGTTTTTTTTTTTTTTTTTCTGTGTATCAGCTATTCATTATGGACATCAATGGGTTGTTTTTTTTTTTATTTGCTCACTGGAACTACTCAGATTACCCAATTGAAGCTTGTAAATATATCAAGAGGTGAGACAGAACATTTTACTGGCATTGAGATGGCGTTTATCTCATTTAACAGTGCTTAGAGGTTGAAAGTGATTGTATTTTTTGATGTTTTTTCCCCAGTTTTATGAACCATAATTTAGATCCTAAGGTGCATTACAGTTTTCATACTTACATATCTTTCTGGTTTGACATGTCAAGTGATGACAACATGACATTTTGGATAATCATCTATCTTATTTCAGTGATCTGCAATGTGTGTGGGAATCATAAATCTCTGCTCTGCCCATTTCAGACAGTGTTTCTCAGCCCAGTCTTATTTAATTATTACTCTGAGTTTCATCACAAACCTCATATTTTGAAGTACATATAATCAAACAAAAATGCCCTATTTCTTCTGCAATGCATACTGAAGAGTAATTATGAGAATTAGAGGTACAATTCAACTAGTAAGTATTGCCATAATTATAATTGGGTTGTATAATTTGACTAATATAGATATTCCAGTCTGTCAAACATATTTTGAGTTTGGTTTTATTCAGGAAAAAAAAAAACCAAAAAAGATAGGCGGGAGGTAGGATGAGATGAGAGATCAAAATTATAGGGTTTTCATAGGTTCTGAAGTAAAATTGGTGAAATATTGTTATGTTTTATTGGCATAAAATAAATTACATGATAATCAGGAAAAACTACTAAGTAAAAAGGTCAAAATGAAAAAAAGGTTTCAGTGCTGCCTAATTTAAGCATTTGAATTCATTAGAGCCAAAATTAACTCCTGTGTTTATGCATTCTTCTTTTATGGTTTTTATTGTAAGATAGTTTTGAAATAACAGAAAGATAGAACAGGAAAAAAAAATCCCATTCCAGTCTAATCATGCTCTGTTAGGGTTTTCCCAGAGTTACCCTGGGAAGAGACAATGCCAAGTGTGTGTGTGTGTTTGTGTGTGATTTGTGTGTCTGTCTGTTTGCCATTGCTTACTCAGAAAACCAAGTGTTTCATGGAATCATAGGATATCTGGAGCAGGAAAGGACCCACAAAGGTCATCAAAGCCCAACTCCTTTCCTTTCACAGGACAGCCTCAACAATCACACCATGTTCCTAAGAACATTGTCCAAATGTTTCTTGAACTCTGTCAGGCTTGGTGCTGTGCCCACTGCCTTGGGGAGCCTGTTCCAGTGCCCAACCACCCTCTGGGGGAAGTTTTTCCTAATAATGAACCCAAACCTTCCCTGACAAAACTTGAGGTCATTCCCTTGAGTCCTGTCACTGGTCACAGAGAAGAGATCAGTGTCTGCCCAACCTCTTCCCTTCCAAAGGAAGTTGTAACTGCAGTGAGGTCTTGTGAACGCCCCGGCCCCGCCGCACCCCGCGGGAAGCACGACTCCGACACGCAGGCAGGTCCAGGTTTCTTCTTTATTAAATCTTCGTATTTCAGGCTCTCTTAGATATAGTGATTTAGCAGCTCTTTTCTTCTGTAGTGATATTCAGCTCTATGAGCTGACCCCGCTCACAGTGCGCCTTTTATAGGATTCCCTTATCTTTACCCGGTTTTGAGAAATGAACCAATCAGTGAGGTTTTAGACAGATTACATAACCAGAAAAACTCTCACACATCACGTTCCAGTCTCTAATTGGTAGATGTTTTCATCTGTCCAATCCCTTGGCTGGTCGTTTCAGCCCAGCTCCATCCCACACACCATATCATCCTGCTCATGCGCACACCCACCAGTCCTGCCCACACCGAATCCAAAGCCCAGCCTCCCATACACAGCTGTAAAGACCACGGCAAAGTCTCCCCTCAGTCTCCTCTTCTCCAGGCTGCACAGACCAAGTGACCTTATTTTGACTTTTCATCTAAATGAGAATGCAAATACTAACTTATTCTTTTAAACAAACAGTAGTGCTTTTAGGCTAAAAAACAGTGCAAGAAGTTGGTCTCAATCACTTTATTTGGTCTGCCAGAATGAATGTGACCTCTTCTGTTGTTACATTAATAAGGTTCTTTTCTGTAGAGTAATCCTTTGGGATGAACCAGTGTGTTCTGTCTTTTGGCATTCTTTCCATGTCAAAGACCGATTGTTATGCAAGGACTTTTTTTTTTTTAACCTCTTTTTTCCCTGGGAGAATGAACTATTCAATGCTGTTGGTTCATCAAGAAAAGAATTGGAACATAGGAAAAGGACCAGCTCCAAGTCAATCTCTTAATTAATATGGGCCATAGGATGTTTCAGGGAAGGTATAATAACCACTTGTATAGAGAACGCCAAAGCTTTACAAAAAAAAAAGGAAGAACATATTCAAGAAAGGGAACGGAACAGCATTTCATTGCGGCTGTGCAAATGTGCTGCTTCAGCAGTGACAAACTCTAACATGGGGACCTGAGATGAATCTTGCAAATTTCTTGTGCCAAAGAGCAAAATGGACACAAGCTTGAAAACCTTTTTGACATTAGTTTTAAGAAGCTTTGCCAAGAAATCTGTTGCATCACTGGCATTATTGTCAAATGGTCTGACTTCAGTCAGAACTGATCTGCATAATAATTGTTTCCTGACAGACCAATGACACCTTCCTAAACTAAAAAGACAGTTTACTTACAAACTTCACTTATAGATGCTTATATAATAATTTTTAAATTAAAATTAAATTTTAGCAAAGGGTGTAGGAACACTGGACATGTTCAATAGAATTGCATGTCTATCCATTTTGTCTATGGATCCCCATTGTGATAGAGTGCAGACAAATCAAATTGTATCTATAAAATATAATGATGTTTCAAATGCAATTAAGTCCTTATAATCTTATTGAAAATTTGTGGCATCTTGGAGGACAGTTTCAGATGTGTGCCTTCACTGAAGAATAAACCAGAGCAAATGCAATTTATGCATATTTTTTTTCTGGCTGTGTCAAAAGGACAGCTTCTTTTCCTGGCCAGACAAATGCTCATAAATCCCGCCAAATTGTATCATCTGTTGTCTTTTCTTTGGTGGAGAGAATTTCTGGTGACAGCAACGAGCAGAAGGGAAAATTAGTGTTACCCTTGCTATGAGGGGAAGGTGACGGGTAGCAAATCAGGCAAAACTGAAAATCATCTGCTTCTCTTTGCAGGGCCACTAATGAAACAAATAACTTTACTAAAATCTTAGGAGCGCAGAAACATTTTAGAAATATTTATAGAATTCATGTCTATTTGTATTAAACTCATTTTCATGTTAGAACAATAGGATTTCAGTTTATGTTCTCTTTAAAAGTACTACATTTTATTATTCCAAATTCCCTCTTACAATTATCATACACATTATTATAACTCTATTAAGATAATTAAAATTCAGAATTATTTGTATTAAATTACTTTTATTGAGTCTTCAGCAGCTCTCCATTAGGATCAAAATTAATTTTTTTAAATTATAAAATTAGCAAACATATAATCTGTGCTCCAAAGAGGTTAGAAGAGTTGGAAAAATTAGAGGTATTTTTAAATTAAATTAAACTACAGTCCTATTTGCCTTTTCTGTAGTCTTTGCATTCATAACGAGAGGAAGTTGTACATGGAAGGAAAGAAACTATCTGTCTGTTGAACCAGTGCCTATCTTTCATGAAACAGGAATTTTCAAACTGATAAAAAACGTCCCTCCAAAGGAAAATCAAACAAAAAATCTTTATACATCTCCACATCCCCTATTATCCAATGTGTGGAAATCTGTTACCTAGAAAACTCTGCTGCAGCACACGAAGCTTGACTTCAAAGAAGCAATTTAATAATTCATATCAGATAATTTTGCTTTCTCTCAGTCCTTCTTTTACCAATGAATAAAAGCCCTCTCTGTAGGTCTGGACCATTCATAGTTAGTGAAAAATCTTTCTAATCCCTGTATCCTGGCTGTTTTATGCAGATGGAAAGACCTTTGTTTAGTTTCTGGTCACAAATGACTGTCAAAACTAATACATACATTATTGTGAAATGTTATGATTTGAATAACATGAACATTTTATTACTTGAAATTGGTGTAAATGAGGCCCATCACTATTTAAAGTTTCTAGATCAAATATGAATTGTGCACATTCATATAGTGCTGCTGATTTATATCAGGTGTCAAAATCACTCCCACTCCAGCTAATTAACCTTTTGTGAATTTCTTGTAAACTGTTTTCCTGAAATTGCAATGGTGACAAATGGCTGATGTTCTTTTCACTCTATTTCCTCAAGAAATTGAAATGAACTTTTGTTTTGCAGTGAAAATCTCATTTTGCTTCATAGATCCTTGTTACCCTGCACATGTTCTGTTCTCGAGAGAATGTTTTGATACAGAAATATAACATTCATATGGAAAAAAAAAATAAAAAAAAAAAAAAAAGCACTACTTTTTCAGACTTAAAAGAAGCCTGAGCTTAGTTGTGGAGGGAATTCTTTGCAGTATTATTGCTTCATAAAATATATTGATTTCAGAGCTCCAATCTGTTCCAAAGAGAATACTTCATGGGATCTTGTTCAGCTCCTGTCCTCCCCAATGCCACTGGCAGAATGTGTTATATTTGTTTGTAGTACTCACTGAGGGAAAGAAAGAAAAGGCAAATACACAGCCATTAACATTTAGTACAACTGCAATTCACTCACTAACAAAGGAAAAACAATGAATGGGGAATGGAGAACCAGCAAACATAAAGTGATTTATACATAGAATTGAAACAGACATGACTGAAATCAAAGCTGAGACTGCTGGGGAAAGCTCCCTCAAAATATCACAATGATACCTGCTGAAATGTTGAGGAACCCAATTAGGATATAGTAAAGCAGGACTCATGCTAGCAAGATGGGACTAAAATATGCCATTATCTTGACTTAACCTGCTTCATGATCTATTTTGTTTCTTTGTTTGAGGAGTATCCTCAGTGTCTGAGGAGAGAAGCTTACATCAAAGTTTCTCTGTGTTTATGCTCAACAGACACCTACCAGGTATTAATCTGACATGTTTTAGACATCTATGTCAGGCTAGGATGAATGAAGCTTTCAAAGTACTTTATTTTCTTCATTTTTCAAGAGAAATACCCTAGCAGAAGCAGCTCTGATGTAAGTATGCATATTCAATGAAGTGAATTTCCTATCCCAAGCAGCAGGCATGCATCCTTTGCTGCTCTGCTGTTCCTCATTCCATATTCCTGTACCAGCAACCAGACTCTGGTAAGGGTGATCTTAACACAGAGAAATTCAAAGATGCTTTAAAGAAATAATTCAGTACAGTACATGTCACTGCCTTACAACTCTGAGGGCAGGTGCTGACATTACCACTACTGGATTTTTCTCTGTAAATCGTAAATTTTGAAATGTCAACTTTGGTCTCTCAGAGTCTTGCTAAGGTGATAAAGCAGGAAATTTTTTTTTGTTTTTTAAATATTGTCTATAATACTGCAGCAAACTTGCAAGTGAATAAACTTTCCACGATTGTCAGGGCTTTCTTCTGATGGAGTAAGGGGAAGAAGATTTTGTTCTTTTTTTTCCTTTTTCATCTAACTATTAGTGCAGTTAAACAAGGACAGTGAACTAAGCAGATCTGTTGGCTCACTGCCTACAAGAAGTGCTGAACTTCTTTTCTGTTTAAGCTTAATGGGAGTGAACTTTGGATAACAATTTTCAAGTGTTCAAAATGTCTCATTTTAAACTCAGTTAAATCTGCATACACTTCATAGATTTCATGCAGAAAATGAAATTATGTCTTCAGAGAATCTTCCTTTCTGATACAGTCTGATTATAACATCACTACTGCTGTCTTGAAAATCTACCTTTAGAAACTTCACAGTGGAGAGATACATTTTTTCCTATCAGTGTTTTTAAAATACTTCTTCATGTCTGTCCAAATTCCAAACTGCTCCTTGTGGGATGCATCAGATTGGAGAAATCTGGAAGGTGTTAGGAACCAAGAGTGACTGAATATCAAGTTTACGGTGTCCTCTCCGGAAAAAAATTTTAGTCATGAGGGAAAAATTGTATAAGCATGAGATGACAACAAGCTCATACATTCAGTAAGAGCAACTCATTTAACCAGTGATAGTGTCAAACTGCTGAAGGAAAAACGCTCAAATATGTATCTCATCAAAAAAAAAAAAAAAAAAAAACCAAAAAAAAAAAAAAAAAACAAACTTGATTAATATTGGATGCAGAATTCAGTGAAGATAATGCACCTCTTAATTGCAAAGGCATTTGGTTCTGAAAAAAAATATATAAAAATGTACTTGAAAATGAGGTTCAAGGTGACTATAAATAGCTTTTCTTCCTGCCCAATATCGTCTTCTTATGCAACAGCATTTGCAAAAATTTATTTTGTTATCACCTTAAACTGCAACTAATGCTATTATCGCATTGTATAATAAGCATCAACTAGTCTTTCAAATAATTTAAATAATGTAGGAGATCTACACAAGAGATAAAAAGGAAAGGACACGTCGTTCTATGCAGAGCCTGTCTCAATGTGGGAGCAGGAGACTGAAGTTCATTCCAGCTCTGATTGCTATGAGCATCATGGGTACACTTTGAAAGAAAAGGAAGAATAGTATTGAATATGAAGCTAATGAACAATCTGTCCTCCTCGCAACTCATCAAAATGCCATCCTTTGAGGTATCACTTCATTATTTTTTTACGATTTTTGTGCTCTGAAAAGTAACTGATTGTACAAAAGAAAAAGAGAAAGGGAAATAAAAAGGAAGATGGATTTCTGCATCTAGAAAGACAAAAACAAAAAGAGTCATACTGACAAGGAGTGCAAAACATACATTCTCACATCTGTAAAAATGGTACCATTCTTTTTTGTCCTGTATTTTTTTTTCCTACAGCTGTGCCACAATGAAAGGATTTTCTGATCTTTCCTACTTTCTGACAGTGATGAGACTGTTGAGACTATGAACATCAGTCTGTTTGGAAGCTTAATAGGTTATCTGGCAGAAAAGCATTTAAACATTGCTCTAAATATGTGCAGTATATATATAAGTATCATAAAACCACCAAATAATTTGCTTCCAAAACAACTGTATTATTTAATAAATAGAAAAAATTGTCTATTTCATTTAACAGTTTTGTTTGCCTTTTTGTTCAGCTATGTTGCATCATATTCTGTTAGGAAATCTAATTTTTAAAAAGTTAACCATCTTTGGAAATATTTAATGAAGTCCAGTGTTTCATCATGCCCACAGATTGCCTTGCTTCATATCACATGCATATATTTTGAAAATACATTTTCTCCCTGACAGCTTATGATCAAATATGAAACAAGGTATAAATTGTAATGGCAGACAGCTAGATGGTATAGCTCACTATGAAACACTCCTACATGAATCTCTCGTTGGCAATTATGTATTTATCTTAAGACTTCACACTTGTTTAATTTGTTTCAGTACATGAAATCTGTTGTTAAGAAGAAGTCTGATTATCCCCTGTTCAATCATTTAAGCAAATAGAAAAGTTTGAGAGTATTTTGCAGGTAAAATGCATTGAACATTTCTGCAACTTTATTTTTGTTTCAATAATTGAATAGCAAATTAAAAACATTTTCACAAAAGCAAGAGTCATTTTTTATATAATCTTTTGTATCATTTCTTGTTCTGCTTGTTTTTCATTAAAGAAATAATAATGAAGTATTATAAATAATCTCTTTGATGAATACCTTATTACCTGAAAATGTACTGCATGTTGAAAATACCAGCCTAAATTTTCATCATGCAATTGCCTAACAGATCTTCCAACTTGGCATGAACAATGGCATGAAACAAAGACAGAAAAGTGACAGATAATTCAAACTACTTATCTGGGTGACCACATAACTTACACTGACATATGAAAGAAATTACTGCACTGATATCTATGTTCTGTTCTCTAGGTTTTCTGGGGTTGTTGCATATATTGCATGCAGGATTTTATTGAAATGAAGGGTAAATTACCATATTGTCTACAAGTAATGCTGCTTAGTCATACTCCTGATGTCAGCTCAAATGACTACCATAAAAATCTCCACCCCAACCAATTACTGTGTGCTGTAAGTGATGTAAATTTTATAAAAGGAAAAATGAATATTTCAGGAACTTTTAAAGAAATATATCGGCATTTTGATTTTACCTTTCAGATTTTAAAAGCAATGGTTTAAAAAACTGTGGTTTACAGATGGGACAGGAAAATATTTAGCCTTTTTATAGAAAAGAAATAAAATCATATAAACATAATGTTCCAACTCATTATGACAGCTTGACATAAGGGTCTAATATTTAAATTTTTTCAAAGCCACATTGTTACTAGCAGGGACAATTTGATATTCATCCGTCTCATGAAACTGTTCTACCCATAATTACATTTGTAAAGGAAGAAAAAAAAAAAAAATCAAAGGAAAAATTTTGCAAATGGGACTGCAAAGTCACCTATAATTGGAATCCAACCTGGATATTTATGTCAAAGATGGGTTTACTGTGAATCCAACTTCTATCACTCAGATCTTCTGAAGAACAGTTTCCCAGGTGTTTGATTGAATTTTACTCTATCCATGCCCTGTGGGCAATGAAACACAGATTTTAAGCTGTCTTCAAATAATAGCTTAGAATACATTTACACTAAGCAATAGCATTGGGCACTTAAAATTCTGTCACATCACTGATACTGCTTTGGTTGTCTTTATCCCAAAGGGAACTTTAAGAACAAAATCAAAGTTTTGAGTTGGGTGAAGATAAAACCAACTATCCTGAAAGTGCAAAGACATTTATCTACACAAGTCTGCATTTTCAAAATAAAAAAGTCCAAAACTTTACTATATATAAAGAATAAATTTCTCTTTCTGAGATCAATATTAAAAACAAAACCTGAAGGTAGTAAATGCTAAACAAAATGTAAAAGCATATTAGAGTGCAGTTTTTTTTGTAGGCTTATTTTTTAAAATAGTGAAATGATACTTTATGATTCTAACACTGAAAACTGGAGAATATAAGGGAAACTGTATGCTAACGCACTTAACCTTTTTCTTTTGTATAAATTTTTGTGGGACTGGGATCCAAGTACAAAGAAAATGAAGTACATAGTTATTATGTAGACATATTCCCAGCTCTAGCTAATATTCCAAATAATGAAGAAAAATCTCACATGTCAAATGTATTGGAGATTTGGGTTTAGGTATTCTTGGAATTAATTAACTGGTGAATGGATTAATTAGAGTTAGGGTGATCCATGTTTTCTCCTAGTTCCTTAGAAATTTGGATTTGGGCAACAAGTTCATGCAGGCAACTAATACTATCACAGCATTAGGGAGAAGACTCATCCTTTTGCTTCAGAGTAGCTCCTGCTACAAACTTGCTGTTCATTCACCCTGAAGAATTTAGAAATAAATTAATAAATGCTTTTAAAAGTCACGAAAATTAAAAAATCAGTAAAACATGAGAGAAAAATCCAAGAAAATATGAAAAGCTGAGAAATTAGGTAAAAGATCATGGAGCCATGTAAATGGTTAAGAATACACCTGTAGTTAAATTGTCATGATAAAGAAGATTTTGATAGTGTGTTAACCTTCTCAGTGATGTATAAATAACTTGGCTCAGAGAAGAACAAAAATTCTGCTTGACTACATACAACATTACAGCTCATTTATATTTATCCCAAAATTATCTATCTGCACAATAACAGTGATCAGAACACAGAAACTTCTGCAGGTCAGACCCTGTCTTTCAAAGATCTGGACAGCAACAACTGCATACATGCTACACACTCTCTGTATGCACATTTTATTATTTGTAAACATATAACCCTGTTCAGAAACATGAATGTGTCATCCTGTACAGAAATATGAACTTATAGAGATGCAAATCCAAGAATAGTGGCCATGGACAAGACCACACCTTGGAGAAATTATTGTTACTGAACTTGTACGATATGGAAAAAAGATATGGATCTGTAGTTTATGATATGTAGGGACCACAATTTATATTGTTTTACTTGGTTTCATTGTTTTAATGAATGAATCCATGATGTTGCTAATGGATAGCACTTAAAAAATTCCTCCAAGTTTGTAGATGTTCAAATATATAAAATTAACTAACAAAATTTTCTCAGAAGCAAAACAACATATTAGTTGAAAGGATCAATTTTCCAAATATTAATATAAGGATCTAATCCCCATTCATTCAAGATTTGCAAGCTGAGACTTAACCTCTTAAACATTTCAAATATTTTAAAGTCTGGCTAAGCAAGATTGATCCTTTATTAAAGCAACAAAACTAATTCGTAAAATTCTGGCCTTAGCAGATAAAGAAAACCATCACAGAAAAGTTATATTTATTTTAACATTTTAATTGTAAAATTGTAAATGAATTACATGTTATGGTAACATAATCTGAAATGAACAGAGAAGCAAAAACCTCACAAAAATAATGGATAGGTTAACAATTGTTCCAAATTCCTTCCTTCAAAGAAAGTCATATCATGTTATCCATGTATTCTCTTAGTCCACCAGTTTAGGAAAATGTCAGCAGTTTAAATTCTGTAATGCATTTTCACTATCTTTATGACCTTCCCTATTTATGGAATTGGAAAAGAAGTGCAAGATAACAGCAGGGTAACAGTAATATTTAAATTCTCAGGAGAATAGATTCGGCTCATTGTATCTTCTGTTCTCGTTATAGGCATTGTCATAAGAATGTAGAATTCAAATTTTAATGCCTCATATATTTTAACAATCACAATTGTAAAATGTTCTTTTGTGACCTTCTCGATGTTTGTTTTCTGATTTATTAACATCTTCTATAGTTCTCTGCCCAGAGCTCTCATGACAGGTAAGGGGGATGTCAGAATGCTTAGCCTATGTACATTCAGAACTTTTTAAAAGTTTGTATGTTATAAAGACTTTACAGCAGAGAGCATCTTCTAAGTGGATAACATCAAACAAATAAGTGAATAAAATAAGAAATATTGTATCAGAAATGGCCACTTATTTGCACTTTTGTTTACAAAGTCTAGCAAATAGAAAAAAAAAATCCAAGTAAAACAGCCCAATAAAATCTTTTGACTTTTTTAAACTCTTTTAGTATTTGGTTAAAATTCATTTTAAAATAATTATAATAAGATTAAGGATTGCCACATTACTCATTAATCTCCTCATGTCTGCTATCATTCCATTCTCTGTCTACCCTATGTTTATGTACTTGTATCATGTGAATCCCAGCCATACAAACTTCCCCAAGGACCTCAGCTGAATTTTGTCACACAGGATGTATGCAACAGAAGAGTTTGACTGTAATCACAGATAATTTTATCCATCGTATCCTTTTCTTCCTTACTTCTGATCTTAACATTGGAATAGGACTCAAAGGATTTTTTTTTTCTTCTTTGCACTCCTATTCCCATGTTAATAATGTTTTGGATGGGTTTGAGTTATTTTAAATTCTTTTCAGCACCATTTGAAGGGAAATATGAGACAAAATACCGGTTCTGGTTAAAAGAATAAGAGGACTTAAGAGAGCTTTCTAGTTCAATTTGATTTGTAAAGAGGTGTTTACTGGTACCACAACATGAAAGGCATTTTAGGTTAGGACCAAGAGAAGACTATAAAGAATAGTGTCAAATTAACATTAGTGGGATAGAAGCTGAAAGAACAGAAAGATCTTAATCAAAATAGCTTGAAAGGATTCATCAAAAAAATAGCTGAAAGACAGAAACCTTGGCAACTCAGAAGTGACAGACTAAAGCATTTCAACTCTATTCCTGTGTTTAGTACACAAACAGACACTTTTAACAGACATTTTCAAATATACAAGAAAAATTTGCCTATTCATATGTTGGAATTTGTGTTACTATCAAACCAAGTGAAAGAGTAAGATTAGAACTGTTGATAGCCAAACTTAATAACATTTTGTTGTACTCTCTTGCTAGAATATACTACCTGTCAGCAACTAAAATAAAATAAAATAATCAGCCCTGGTTTTTCAATAAGCCTCAGAACATTTTCCATTTTTAAAATATAGTATCTAACTTATCATTCTTAGAAATACAAAAGACATGATTTTTGAAATTTTATTCCTTTCATCCATTTAGATGATCTAATTATATCCCTTCCATTTAGATGTGTAAATTACAACTTACAAATCAATGCAGTCTCTAAATTTTAAAGACACCCTCTCTCTTTTGCCAGATTTTCAGCTGAAGTGTGCCATTCTACAAAAACCTCTGGAAGCCTGAATCTCTTTATTTTTTAAGTATTAGGTTTTCCAGTGTGAAAAATAACACTTTTTCAGCCGACTTCATTAAGTGCAATGGCACAATCATCCTACATTGCAAGATAAGTTAATCAGCTGTATCTGTTCCCAGAGAGTACCAGTGTGCAGACAGACTCAATCCCTGATTTAAGAATGGCAGTTTGTATTCAGATCACACATTAATGAGCTTCCAGCTTCAACATCTCTCCAGTTTTAGTAGAGTGTCTATCTGGAATAATAAATACAGATCTGGAAAAAAAGAACTCTGTACTTGAGTTTTAGTACATGGAAATTTCCCCATGTGTCTGATTTTCTCTTTCAGGAACATAATGTATAGCTTCCTGAGTGTGTTTATCAGGAAACCTTAGACATTTAATTAAACACTTTCACATCTACTTTATGCACAATTGTCTGGACGAGTATCTTGACTGCCATATTTTGTTCATTGCACCATTTATCTTTGGTGCAATGAACCATATGCACCTGTAGAAAAACAATGGCTTTTTCCATTTTGTGATTACTTTAGTCAAGCGATGATTGACAGAATTTTTACTCATTAACCTAAGTGAAACGTTTGCAATGTAGAAATATGTTTATTTATCATATGATAAGGATTATGTGCTTTCCTCCCTTTTAATGCTTAGCTGCTGCACAGGCAGGAGTGCCAGATCCATCTTTTCAAAAGCAAATAAGCAAACAGGAACATCCCTCTACATTGGGGCACTCATTAATGAAACAGCTGAATAATCACATTAACACAGAACACACCAGTACTAAATTTTGTTCAGGATGGGAGAGAGTTTGTATAATCTTTTCTAAGCTACCATGTAGGTCCCAAATGACAACATAATCAAATCAGTTTATGGAGTCCAGAGACATATTCAACTACTCTTGTAGCTAATTCCTGCATTTGCAAGACCTGTAAGCTCTAATAAGAGTGTGATGTTGCTGCATAAACACAGGGAACGTGCCAGAAGAGTGATAAATGAGGAGGGTGTTGAGAGTTGCAAAACATGACCCACAGGACACCCAGGCTCTTCTGTGGGAGCAGAGGGAGGCCAGGCATGTGATTACATTTAGGAAGGTGATTTCCACCCTAGTGACAGCAGTGACAATTTCTCTGCTCACTATAACAGGGTCATCCACCTCACACAGAGACAAGTTCGCATTTATGTGTCTGAATGCAGAACTGAGCCTCACCCTCATATTTCCAACATTTATCTTGTAGATAGTCTGTTTCTTAGATCTAGAAATTGCTTCTTTGATTCAGATATTTTGCAATGCTTTTGCATTCAGCACCAAATTAGCTCTTTATAGAAAAAAAAGAAAAACCTCTACTTAAAATACTTAAAGTTTTTCAAGTCCTATTCAGGCTCTATAATAAATCTTTAGGGATCCCTGACTCATATTTCAGTCAGACTGATCTATAATCATTCCTTGTTGTTGAAGAATTGATTGAAAACCTGCTGAAATCAACTGATAAAGTCATGTGACTTCACCAGCTTTCAGATGAGGCTCTGATGGTCTGTGAATAAACATAAATCATCTCATTTTATATTAAAAATTAAGAAAATATCTCTTGCTTTCAAAATGGGCTCTATAAACTTCATTCTATTATTTAGAAATTACTTCACACAGTTTGAAAAACCCAAGATCAATGGATTCTATTATTCAATAATCAAAACAGAATTGGGCAAAGAAATATTTGAAGTTCTTATAATGATTTAGCATTTACTCTCAGATAAATCTTCAGCATTTTTTAAAATGATTTTCATTGTTTATTTGCAATTCTTTAATAGTGATTTTTATTTCACAAATACATTAAAAAAGCATTTTATTGTATTTTTAAGCTATCAGAACATGAATAAAGAATATCACATATACGACAGTGTTGTGGTTGTTATGATGCAAAGGTAATATTCTATATTTTTGTGTAATGCAAATGGTTACATGTCTAGAAGGAAAAAAAGGAACATATTGGTTATTTCCAACCTGGACGTAAAATAGTTTCCCTTGATTTGTTACTTGCGGCGAAAAGATAGGACTAACATGATTTATTACAGAGCTAGTGACAAACCAGGAAGCATCTTTCCTAAATCCTGAGCAGAAACATTCTCATTCCTATCTTTCCTATGTCTTCTTATCTTTCTTAATCTTCCTTCTTTCTTCCATTTCTTCTATTTCATCTCTTTCCTTTTGTTTGTTTCTCTCTACTTATCTGTTGTTTTGAAAGTAACTGTTGCACACTATTTTAAATGCCTGCTGAATTTTTTTCCCCAGTATCTTATCCCATCTAAACAAATAGGTCAAAGGTGTTTGTTACTTTTTTTTTTTTTTTTTTTTTTTTTTTTTTAATTAAGTGACTTTTGACCACAAAAGTGGCTCAGTCAGGCTTCTTCTATTCAGTGGAACTTTAATTTTGATTTTAGTAGCACTACAGAGAAATGATTTATCAATTGACTAAATAAAGCATGGGAAACTGCTGGCAGTCACAAACATGGTGTGATAAACTGACTAAATTACAGTGAGCACCACTAGGAATAGATTGCAAAGGCAGGAAGGGGGGAGGTTTTAAATGAGAAAGGCTCCAAATTTACAAAAAATTGGAGAGGAGCTTCAAGGAGCAGAGCCATGCAAGGCCATCATTGCTTGGAAACCTTGTCAGTAATATCAGGCTGACAATCCCCAGGTATACCAGAAATACCAAAACTGGAGGCATATGCAGCAAAACTGGAGCCTGGGAGGAAAAAAAAGTCTTTGGATTGGGATGTTTATCTGGTAAGAGACAGTTTCAAGGAGAGGAAGGTATTAGGATGGTAAAAATGGGTTCAAAAATGGAAAAAAAAGCATAGTGAGGTATGTGAATCCTGAGCCAAAATTCTCACATGAGCAGGCAGAGTTTTGACAAAATAACAACAGGGTACCTCATCAGCCCCTCACAGCAAACCCTTAGAAAATTGTGACTAATTTTTCCAGCTCCAATGTCTACATTGTCTTCCATGGTCACTTCATACCCTTAGTGTTTAAAAATACTTAAAATTTTAACAGAACACATTGTGGAGACATTGCCTTTAAACAGTATATTCTGAAGCTTAAATTTAATTTTTTTAAAAAAGGGAAAATGTGACAGGCTGTTGATAATAGTGGCATCTCTGCAGTCTATACTGCATCAAGCCTTTAACCTTGACAAAGATCCATTGAGATTTGCCTCTAGAAAAGCTGGTATCATATGCAGCATCTTTAGCCTCAGGTTAATGGGATAAATAATTGAGGCAAGTACTCTGTGTAATGAGGTGAATTTTAACATTTTAATATAATAATCAGATCTAACCAATTGTCAAGCCTCTCTACAGGCTTTGTCTGTCCTGGGACTTGCTATTTTTAGCACAAAATGTAGTCAGGAATGCAAATTACTTGTAGTAAGATGACAAGATAGGACAGAAGTAGAACATAGCATATCTCTCATGTAGTTGCAGAAAATGAATACCTGTAATCTGCCACAACCTTTTCCACACCTGTATCTGCTAGCATGAATTGCAAAAAGAGCATCTGTTTCCAACCTACAGCCTAACAGCTCCCAATTAGCTCACCTGTATAATTCAGTCTTTATGCTGGTTACTGCCTACTACCAGGAAGTTTAAAGTAGCGCTGAACGAAACAACAACAAAAATCAAGTAATATTGTAGTTGTTTTACTGATCAAAAGAGTTTTTTTTTTTCCTTCAGAGGCAAAAGAGTTTTATCCCTTTTTGTTTTTTCATGATGTCATGCCACGTGGCCAAAATTTGCAACATGTGAAAATAAGGAATTTGATTCTGCGGAAAGATTCTAAAAACTTATAAAATTCACATCCCAAAGTTTCAATCTGCATCACATTATTCATTTTGTCTGCTATACCAGTGTTTCAGAGGAAGCTCTGATAAATAAACTACATTGTTCTAATTCCTCATAGCTACTGATCCCCCAGAGTGGTCTCAGGTGAACAGGTTGATAAAGCTTTGACAGCACACAACAATGAACCTTAATTTCTGCCTGTTATGCAAAAGAGACCTGAGGCATAGATTTAGCAAAAAAAAACAAAAAAAAAAAAAAAAAAACCCAAAAAACCAAAAAAAAAACCAACAAAAAAAAAAACCAAACCAAAAAAACCCAAACAAACAAACAAAACAAACAAAACAAACAAAAAAAAACCCAAAAATAAACAAAAAACCTAGAATAAAAAGACAAGTACTACCAAAGTTCTGAGAGAATTGTAGACAGTCTCAAAGCCTTGCAATTATTGTGTGTTAATCAAGCTTTATTTTTCGTAGGATATTATAATAATTGCAGATCTAATAGAAAGTAAAAGCTGTTTTGTGTTCTCTCTGTCTTTAGGGAATCAGAATGGGTCATGATCTAATTTGTATAGATAAAAATTAAAGCATCTTATGCATTGTTCTACTGCAGAAGCATCATAGATTCAGAAAGAGAATGGATAAAAGTAAGTATGTTTTTATCTTTTGGTTAATATATTCACCTACAAATAAGAACATCTCAGTTGTTATCTCTGCTTCCTAAAATGGTGCTTCCTTCTTGGTCGTTGGGTTTTCCTCTCTTGGTTTTTTTTTTTGGTTTTTTTTTTTTTTGGGGGGGGGTGGGGGGGTGTTGTTGGTTTGTTTTTTTGTTGTTGTTTTTTCCTTTGGACTCGCTTTTGTTTTATTTTTTTCTATTTTACATACTGAAAACTGCATAAGATAGTATTATTAGTCTTAGGAAAAAGAGACTGGTTATAGTATGCATTATGACTAATTCAAAACATTAACTAGTACAATGTCTTCTTAATACTTCATTTTTCCTTCTCTTTCTGTCTTGGAAATCTTTCTCATAGAAATAACTTATTGCCAGTTTAAATTGTCATACTCTGAGAAGACAGACTCTGAACAAGGAGAACACTTTCTACATTCAGTCCTCCTGAAAAGGGCAGGTGCAACTGGTGGAAAGAAAATACATGCCCAGGTGGCCAATAAGGCAAACAGCATCTCATATCAGCAACAGTGTGACCAGCAAGACCAAGGCATCAATCATCCCCATTTATCTGGCACTGGTGAGGCTGTACCCTGAGTCCTTTGTTCAATACTGAGCCCCTCACAAGGACATTGAGGGGCTGGAGCATGTCCAGAAGAGGGAAAAAAAAACTGGTAAAGCTGGAGCACAAGTCTAATGCAGAGCACTGGGAGAGCTGGGGTGGTTTAGCCTAGAAAAAAGGAGACTCCAGAGAGACCTTATTGCTCTCTACAACTACCTGAAAGGAAGAGGGGGCAGTCACTTTTACCTGTAACGAGTGAGAGGATGAGAGGACATAGCCTCAAGTTGTGCCAGGGGAGATTTAGATTGAATATTAATGAGCATTTCTTCACAGAGTTGTCAAGCACTGGAATAGGCTGCCTGGGGGAGTGGTGGAGTCACCTTCCCTAGAGGCATTTCAAAGACATTCAGGTGTGGTACTTAGGAACATGGCTGAATGCTGGGCTTTGCAGTGATGGATTAACAATTGAACTTGTTGATCTTAAAGGTCTTTTCCAACCTAAACTATTCCATAATTCTATATCACAGTTGCCGAAAGTCCTCAGTGCTGCATTAACTGCTTAAATTCTCAGGGGAAAAGAGATGTTTTCTCACAAGATTACTTATTAACTGGGAATGAAAGTGATCAAGGTAAGTGTCCTAAAAACTATAAAAGATAGTACAGAAATATTTAACTTACTTTTCTCTTCCCTTAGCATCTTGAACAATCAGCCTCACCTCTGTGCCTGGGAAGATCAAGGAACAGATCCTCCTAGATTATATTAAAACACACAGAGCACAGGGAGATTATTTGAGACACCAGCACAGCTTCACTGACAGAAAATCTTGTGTGGCCAACCTAAAATTGTTTTATATGATTGAATAAGTGAATCAGCAGATAAGGGAATATCTACAGATGTCATTTATCTGAACTTCTGTAAATCCTTTGACACTGTCCCCTACAACATCCTTATCTTAAAACTGGAGAGTCAAATTCAGCGGGTAGGCTGTTAGGTGGATTGGGTGGAATTGGTTGGACAGTTGAATCCAGAGGGTGCTTCTTTCTTGCCAAATTAAAATCATCATCCAATACCCAATATTAAATTCATATTTATTAATACATGGCATCTGAAGACAGCGTCATGTTTTCTAAATATCATTCTCCTGCTCAATTCTCTCTGATGTATTTATGTATATGAATATGCATACTTATGATTTTTCTTGTCTCTTATGTTCTGCATTAAACTGAATATTTTATTTAATGGCAAGCACCATACAATAATTTCTCAGTGAGTATTATGTAATTTATGGGTTTTTGCATCCTAAGCAGATGCTTATATCATAAATAGTGGATTTTATTAGCATATATATTTATTATATATATTTATTTTTCTGCCATTTGAAGTTTTCCTGTAGCTCTTCACCACTTGGCATTGTCCTGTAATTCATTAACATTGTACAGTTAATTCTTACTCAACTGCAATACATTTTACTTTTTATGACTAACTATCATCATAGGGATTTTAAGATTTGTGTTTGATTTATAAAAAATAGTGATTTCTAATACAAAGTATTTTCAATTATGTAGCCATTTTAAATTTCCCAAATTGTATCTTTTTCTTGTTAGCTAGAGCAAAATGTTTTTGCTTCAATTAATGGGCAAATTTATCAAGAAGAAATAGGATCCCACCGATATGGATTTAATTTAAAGCAGAAATTTTCTTGTATTCTGAATCTGTCTGTTGCAAGATTTCATATTTTATACTTACCTGAGGAAAAAAAAATATGTTAACAAGGAAAACTACCAAATCAAATGATAAAAGAAATATTTTTAATAGTGTTTCCCGAAAGTTTTACAATTTAAAATTATGTAATTAATTTCCTTTACTTTGGAAAGAAATAAGAGATATATTACAAATAGGAGAAGTCAATTCATCTTAGAATATCTTTGAAATCTATTGTGTGCTGCACTGGAGGAGGTAATAAGTAATCTTGTAGGTGCATTTAGTTTAATTGGGAGACTAGACAAAGCAACTTTTCCACTATCTGTAATTGTTAAAGAAGTATTGTTAAAATGTGCTGAAACTGCTCACTGAAGGCTATGTACAAGGTTCAAATCTCTGATTTAAGGTATTCTGTTTAATCTCTAATTTTTAATCTAGTCAGAAAGAGAACTGAGTTTATTTCTACCTTGTTGACTCCTACTTGTTTATTCAGATGTATTGAAAGGAGTTTCAGGATTGAAACTCCTATTCATTCAATAATTAGATTTAAAATTCACAAGGATATATTACACACAACTTTAATAACATAGTACAGTATTCAAGGTAATTGAGTTATTTATCATTCTGCTATAAACAATGCAAAAATACACTGACAGCCTGGTGGCAATTAATATAACCACTGTGAGGAAGAGCTAGCCTGTAGTCCAGGTGCCTACAAACAGGCATCTGGTTCACTGAGATGTTTTCAAATACCTGGACAGAGTATCTCCAGATATTGCACAAGGAGGTTGTGGCACAGTCAGAGACTCACCAACACCTCGCACTTAGCAATAGCTTAGGTAGCTCCAAGTTCCTGCATCATGGATACCTGACACAAACTCATGTTTCAGGGTGGGAGAGCACATTGGCAATGACTAGAGGTGAATAATTCAAAATATATTTTTACATGACTAAATTTTGGAGCAAATAGCTTTATGATGAGAAATTATTGGCACTCTAAATAAGTATTCAGGACCAGTGTGATGGAATCATTTGTAGAATAACTTTTTATTACCTGAAGAAATAACATCTGTCAGTATTTTCATTAGAAATTATCTTTGTGTGTCTGACTGAAGAGTGAGGTGGGAGGGAGTTCACATTTAAGTCTTATTCTCCCTAAGATTGTAAATTTTAATATGCATAAATGATTTTCTGAATAGATATCTGTACGAGGAATAATAGTAATTTTGCTATCACAGTCCTATCAAAAAGAAACTGAAATCACATTTGTAGCATTCTCTCACGTTATCACCTAAAAATAAATAAATGTAGTGAACCTTTCTGTGTTCTGTTCATAATCCATATTTTTTTTATGTCTGTGTTTTTGTTAGGGTCAGGTGAATTAACAATTCCAATTTTATCTTGTGCTTTATTTCCCACCTGAAAACTCGGAGTGAAAAATCACCAGTTTTACTTACTTTCTTTCTGAATTCTTTCAGCACTCTGCATGCAAAAACACATTAATCAATCCAAATGTACTCTTAATAGCACCCTCATGCATTGAATTCAAGTCTCACAGTGCTCAGAAGGGTTGCAACCCAACCTCTTATCTCTTCTTTCTCTCTCTGTCTTGTCACAAGCTAAAACAAAAGCCATAATGCAAAAGGTTAAAAAAGAAATCAAATAACAAGTGAAGTCATAAATGTGACAGAAGCAGACAAGACTACCTTTTACTACTTTTCTAAAAAGCCTTTGTGGAAAATTGCTGAAGGCCTTCGGGAGATGACAGTAAAAATAAGGCTGCGGTACCCCCTAAAGGAAGCTAAAAACAGCTTTTTTTCTTCTTTTTAAAAAATCACTCTTTCTTTCTTTTGACAGGGAAAGTCAACTCACTCTTCCCCTCACAACACATAAAAGGAAAAAAAATGGTAAAAATTTTATATTAATAGTGGAAAAGAAAGTCTTTAACCAGGAATTTAGAATTTCTTGATGCTTGTTTTAAAGGAAGGATAAAACAGCTGAAGGTCTGGTTACATCTTCATTTTAAGAATACGGATAAATATTCAGTCACTGGTGAAATGAATATTAAAATTAAACAACAGATGGAATTCCTTTAGTATTACTATGCTTATAGAATGTTCATATGCAAAATTTAAGCACGAAATCACTGAAATAATTTTGGGAGATAAACAAATTGGATGGCAGGCTACTGAACTGTTTTTATCTTGCAAATTCACCTTGTGAGACAAGAAATTTAATTCCATTTTATTCTTTTCTGCCATAAGTACTCAAGTGCTGCAAAAGAACTGTTACAGCTGAAGCAGGAGTGAACTACGGGAGAAGCTGGGTATGCTGTAGTGCATCCAGTCACATTACATGTCAATTCATCTCCACATCATGTCCATGTTTACTTTGTCCAGTTCCCCCTGTTTCCAAATTGCTCATAATTTTTATTTCAAAGCCTGAACTGGAAGTACATGAAATGAAAGTAGGCAATACAGAAAGATTGAGTGAAAGATTTTTAATAAAGGCAAGTAATATCAACAATTTAATTTTTAATTGTTGTGGAAAAGGGTATGTAGCAAATAATTCTCTCTCCAGTAGTTGGCATACACTAGATATTTAAATAGTACCTACTGGACATCTCTCTTTAAAACAGTATTTTTCCATCTATCTAAGCATTGCCAGAGTGGCAGGCACTGAAACACACAAGCAGATTTCAGAAATGGATAAATAACATTGTTTCAGAAAAGTTTATATTCAGCTTCCTAAAAACTTTGTAAAAATGCTAAGTTCAAGTGTCTCTTCTGACTCATTGATAATTTGGTCTATTCTAACTGCAAAGAATGTAAGTAGTTATTATGAATCAAGTCCTTTATGTAAAGGACAAAGATTGTTTCCTTTAGCAAAAAACTTTAAAGAAATAAAAGGAGTGAAGTAAATTAAATAGATGACTGCATATAATTATACAACACACTGAAAAAAATCAGTGCTGTATGTAGATACCAGTGACTCAAACCAGTGAGTAAATCAAATGAAGTTCAGTCAGAAATCAAACCATGAGACCAATTAAAACAAGGGGTTGGCATGTGTATGTTTTTTGAAATACTTAATTAGCTGTTAAAAAGGTAAAGGTGATTTTTAAACACTGAAAATCAAATGAGAAGTTGATTTATGCATGAACACACCTCCCAATACATTCTGAATTAATGCTCGGACAACAAAAGCCGGATGTGTTTGCTACACAGAAGAGAACTATTTCACGTGATTATTATTATCATTATTATTATTATTATTACTACTACTTTTAATTAAGATTTTCGATTATTTTCTGTCTTCTCATTTTTAACATTAAGAAATAATTTTTAAATTTGTTCAGTCCAAGGATTAATGTACCAAAAAATTGATTTTTTGAGTAAGCATTTCAGTTTGCTGGGGTCTTTGAGAGGCTTGTGCTGCCACTTAAAGAAGCTACACATATTAGTAACTTAAAGATTGTGGATTATGTCATGGCCCTTCCTTATCTTTATTTTCTGTCTTGTGTGGGTACTAAGCTAAAACAGGAGGAAAAAAAAACTTAACAAAACTAACAGGTACAAAATATTTCATAAAGTGGCAAACTATTACTCTAATTGATCAAAACTATTATTTTCATTTGTACTTTCAGAAAACAAGCAAAACATATTACCTGAAAGCACTCTCTGAAGTAAAATAATAAATAAAAATAAATAAACTTTTGTTGATAGTGGTTTCAATAGGTTTTTATGAAAATAGTGAACTTCCCACACCAAGCTGCATTCAACAGCACTTCTGTACAGATCTTTTTCAGCATTCTAAATTCCTGGGGAAATAAGGAGAAGGTCGAGTGGGGTAAACCTTGGCCTCTTCACCTGTGTATAAAAGTCAACGGAACTACTGCATAGTTGGCAAACTTTTAAAGCCTGAAATTAAAAGAAACCTTTAGTGAAATTCAGGCATGAATTAATAGTAAACATGGTTTCTACATCTCTGTCTCTCTAAAAGCTCTTGCAAACTAACTCACAAAAAATACCAAACAGCAACCAAACCCAAAACAACACTGCTGTTCAAGTTATTACTACATGGGGATCTCCCACTTCTTGTTCATCAAATTTGTGTGAGCTAGATGGTTCAACCTGCAGTCTCAGTGAAGGTGAGGGATGGAGATCCAGGCAGCAGCAAAGACACAAGAATGATTGATATGCTAGAAACCATCAATATATACCAAACGTCTGAGAACAATAACACTGGAGTTAGGGCTGCTTCCCCAAAATTGTGGTGGGATCAATAGCCTGAGTGTAATGTAAGACAAGAAGAAAAAAACTCAAGTTGCACCAAGGGATGTTTAGTTTGGACATTTTGGAAAAACTTTTACCAATAGGATTGCCAGGCATTCAAATAGGCTGTCCAGGGAAGTGTTTGTCACCATCCTTGGAGGCAGATAAAAAATGTGCAGATGTGGTGTTTAAGGACATGGTTTAGTAGTGGACTTGGCAGTATTGGGTTAATGGTTGGACTTGATGTTCTTAAAGGTCTTTTTCAACTTAAACAATTTTATGATTCTGTAAGCAACTATTAATGTCCATCTCTTTTGACAAGGCTGTGCAGTATTTTATGATCTAGAGTATTTTGGAAAGGTTTTGGAATGTCCACTTAAGGTCAAGAACAATTTTTGGCTGATGCAATTGTTCACCAAAACCACAAATTCATTATTACAACCTAAGAGGTGAATTCAGAACCTTACTGCTGACCTGATAAAAGTAAGAACCAGTAGATGATTGTGTCATTCAAAGGTATTTTTAAAAATACTTTGTACTACAAAATTGTAAGATAGATATTGTCTTCTCTGTTACTATAAACTGAGACCAAATCATTCTGTATTAAATTAACTGAATTCCATACTATGTCTTCCTGTCAAATTGCACAGATATTGATCCTAGGTCTAGATCAGTGATGGATTTTCTTTCTTGTTAATCTGGTGATGTGCTCCAGTGTAATGACAGTCACAGTCCCAGAATATTCTCAGCATGTTGTGGGAATGGATATTACAATATGATCTGTACACAGCCACAGAGCACCAAAGCAGTTGATGCTTCTTTCATCTTCTCACCTTCTTTTTATTTTTGCCTCTTTTTATTTCTTTTTATTTATGATAATTTAGCTATTTTGACATGAACTGTTAGCATAATGGAGAGCTGTATTAACAGCAGTTATTTTTGTTTGGGAACCTAGGGGAAAGAGGGAACACTGTGTATTTGTGCTATTCTAGGTAAACAAAACTGCCTAACTTTTTTTCTTTTTTTTTTTTTTCTTTCTTCTAATTTACATTGTAAACTTGTTCTTCTTTTTCTTGTATTCAAAATAGTCTTTTCAAAAATAGAGTGAAAAAAGATGACATTTTTTCTTGTTATCTTAGAATTTTTCAGTAATTTGGATTTCTGCTATCTTCAATGAAGGATAGGGCTGTTGGCATACTGCAAATCATTTTTTGTGTCATCCATTAGGCAGAATTATTCCTATATTATTATGTCCGGACAATGAGGGGTGGAACAAAAAGCAACTCCAATATACCTTTTATTTTACTGAAAGAAGTTATACTTAATTTTCCAATTTCTTTCACAAAGATCAGACTTCCAAATAAGGTATTCGATTTTAAATGTGATTGCATAAGACTGCTACTAAAAGGCCATGTCCAGAGTTTGCTACAGCAATTGAAAAAGTTTAGATTTTGGGGGTTTTTGCAGCCAATAGTTTTCTCTGGAAGCAAAAACCACAAAATCTACAACAATCATGATAAGGAAAATACACTACAAATTTATTTGGTTGGAGGTTTATATCTGCTAGTTTATATGTTTATAAAATTCTAACTTGCTTACTGGTGCCAGCTCTAATTTAAATCTTTATCTCAGTCTTAACAAAATGGTGAAAATAAATAGACAAACCAGACAATTTTTAAATGTCCACAGAAAAGGCAGAAATAACAGTTTTTTGGCAAGTATAAGAGACATAATTCAATGTGAACAAAATCATGTCCCCACATCCTGTGATACTTGGTATGTGAGTGGAACATCTTCCACAAGACCACGCATCCTACCCTCTCTTTAGTCCTATGTCATTAGTCATCTGCCTCTATGCATGAAAAAAAATGCAATTATACTCTTATTACCTGTAAGTTTTAAGAGAAAATGAAGATTATGACTATCATGGAATAGGACATCTATTTTAAAGCATTAGCAGAGGTAGTACAAATAGTGTTAGTGAGGTATCTGTGAGATTTTTGTACTTAATTGCCTCTAAAATAGCTGAGTAATGGCACACTGTTTAATGGTGGGAAGAAAATAAAGTTTCTGAATTGCTAAAAGGAACTATGTTAAAAGACTGTGAATCTCATATATGTGAACTATAAAATTTTTTAATTTGCTTTTCCACTTGACTAGGAAGGCAACTGCTTTGGTAACCACAGCTGTGGACCATGATAAATAACTCATTAGAAGAATGTCTGACCTCAGTAAGAAATACAATTAGTATGGATTAAATATAGTGTAAAGAACTACTTTTAAAAAGAAGAGGCATATTCGCTTTGAAATTACAATTGGAGTTTCTATCCACAGAACTCAATACTGAATCCAAAGCCAAATAAAAGGTCAGTCTAAGTAAACAAGATTAACTAATTAATCTAATAACATTGTAAAAAACACATAGCATAATAAAATGTTAATTAAAAATGGAACAGTAATCCCCAAGGGACAGCTAAAAGAATGGAAACGTTGTTAAAACTGACTTTTAATCAAATTTGCCATTGGCTGGACATGTGAACTTGATTACCATATCTGTTTTTGAGTATTGATGTTTTAGATACTGTAAATGTAGTCACAATTCAAAATGCTCGAATTGTGCCCTGTCTGCCTTCACTTATGATATTCTGTGATAAAAATAACATGCCATTATTTCAGTTATAACTTTGCTTCATTGAATTACAATAAAATATTTCAATGATTCCTTAATTCAATTAATGTTTACCTAATAGTTATTAAAGTACCTTTTATTCCATTTGCACTGCTCTAGCAACAAGAAGTTTTACACATTATTATTGATTTAATCAAATATGAAGTGTAGTTTGTGATTAAAGAAATGGAAAAAAATAATCATGAGTAAAATTCAGTTGGTTTTTTTTTTTTTTTTTTTCTAAACCTGAGCTATTTTGATATTTCATTTTCTATATTCATTTTTAATGATAAGCTTTTTTTTTCTTTTTCTTTCTTTCTTCTTTTTTCATTTTCTTTCTTTGTTTCTTTCTTTCTTTCTTTCTTTCTTTCTTTCTTTCTTTCTTTCTTTCTTTCTTTCTTTCTTTCTTTCTTTCTTTCTTTTCTTTTCTTTTCTTTCTTTCTTTCAGGATAGCTCAATTCCACTTGTACAGGGGTATATTTTGAAGACAACCATATGTTCTTTCCACCCTTACTTTCAATTATTAAAAAAATTGTTTTGGTATTTCTTTTGCAATTGGGCATTATCTAAGCACCTCCCAGTCTTCTTCTCTGAAGTTTTATTTTAAAACTGTTCTTATCAGTGATCTGGATGATCCAAGAGGAATGTATCAAGACCAGTGAAAGTTATGTTTTTCTTTTAAAAAAAAAAGGTAAAGATTTATACACACAGAGAAAAGCCTTTCAACAGAAAATTCCAATAAAATATTCCATTTTGACCTTTTGAAACAAAAATCTCTCTGAAAACACCCTGCATTTCTATTTGAAATAACAATTTTAGCTGAAGTGGCAATAATATTGAAATGTAGTTGTTTTATGCAGCCCAAAACAGATCTTGTCTATAAGGTTCTGTATATGATCAGCTTTTCTTTATTTGCGATGTTGACATTCTGATAAGATAAACAGAGAACATGAAGTGTGTCTTAGGGGGTCTGCTACTAACCTATTGTGAAATTACCTGTATGTCTATGAAGAGACATGGACATGTCATGAGTCTCTGCTGACAGAGACAATAACAGAATGGAGACAAATATTAATCCCTGACCATAAAGATGTTGCACTGATTGGTTCATGTCTACGCTGCTTAGAAAAAGCTGGTTTTGCAGTAGAATTGTCTTAAACCCACATAAAATAAATTCAGGCCAAGACCTCTTAAGTGAAGTGCTGAACCAAGTCCCACATGATTAGATTGACCCAAAGCCTGTGGCCTTTCAGTAGTGAAAATATCCTGGTAACTGGGTTCCAAGAAGAGTGGAGAACCAACCTCCAAGCCCCAACAGAACTTCTCTCCTCGTCCTACATGAATGAAGACTGCCATTTGTTTAATGTTTCTCATAATAATCTTAAAAGGGAGCTGGTTTAGAACAACTTGGTCTTGAATTTGTGCACAATCTGAGGTAGGTATCCTTCTACTCATTGTCTCCCACGCATCTGGTGCCAAAGAGATGAGGCACCATGTCCTACCCCAATTATGCACCTGAGGTTTGAATCAAAAACCACCCACAAGGACACCGAGTGGGATGGCAAACACTGAAGTCTTGCTTCATGCTGCCAGGAGGCTGAGCAGGGCAGTGAGGTGCTTCACCCCATATATGCGCTTTAAGGGTATCTCAGCCACTATTTATCTGCCAGCTGGATAAGCTGCTTGCAGAAAACTATAATCTGAGTGCTGCAGTAATTTTGCATTATTTATCTCTATTTTGACAATCAAATGAGTCTTTAAAAGCTATTTATGTAAAATACTCATAGCCACAGAAACAACAAGTGGCAGGGAATCAGAAACTGTTTACATAAAAATGTCTTCATCGTATTTTGAAACATTATGTGATAACAGCATTGTTTTATCTTTTTTTCCCCTTCAACAGCAGAAACAAAACTAGCAGAATAAAATAGTCAGCACACCAATTCCTTTTTTAGTTAATTTTCTTAATAATCTATAAAGATTTAAGTATTATAACTTCCAGAGATATTTTTGTCTTAAACCAAGATAACATGTAATTGTAACACCATGGATGTATGTTCTGTAGTATTAAAACAAATAACACTAAGATATTTGTGGAACAGATTAGGAAGAATAGGTGACAGAAGAATTAAGCTATAAGTTTTGAAGTAAACCCTCTCCTTTAAGAATAAACTCTTTTAACTGTATATTTCAGATTATCTATGGTTTGTTCAGCTGCCAGCAAAGTTTGTTCTTGTAGCTATGTAGATGACTAGACTCAAAAAACTAATTTAAACTCAATAATAAAATGCTGTAAAATGGCAGAGAGATTTTACAGTCTAAATTTAAGCACCTGCCTTTATTACTAAGTTCATTTTCTGGACGCATCATATTTTTCTTTTCTTTTTTTCTTCCTGTTCACTGAATGAGGAACATTAACTTCTAACTTCAGGATCTGAGAACTGCTTGTAAGGTAGATGCTAGAAGCAGCCAGTAGGTGAACAACTTGTTCACTGAGTTTTACAAAGGTGTTTAGCATTGGCTTTTATAGATCCATATAATTTGACTCTTTTGCTCTTTCTCGCTATAGCATTGCAATCTGTGGTAAGAAGGACTCACAACTATCACAGTTCTTACAGTACAGAAAAATTGTTCAGTTACGCTCTCTGGAGAAGACTATTACAATTATTCCTTATTCCATCTTTGACACAATTTTTGTTTTTTTAAACTGAAAAAGATGCACAGGGCTGTATTACTTGATTGGTAGTTTATTTATCTTGGATATTATTATGCAAATGTTAAAAACATTGGACTGAAAGACTCTGGAACTACAGAAAGGGTGTGAATCTATGCATTTGTCTTTGTCTCCAAATACATTTGTCCCTATTGGACCAATGATTGTGGAAGGTGACTGGAAAATATAGGAAAGATTTACAAATTTGTACTTTTTCAGCTGGTTTTTGATTCACCTTTCCAAAACTCAAGACAGCAAAAAGTATGTCAGTGTTACCTGATTTGGTGTTTTGTTCACCTAGAGGATATCTGCACACTAGGATAAAAAAAGAAACTAAATTGACCATATGAAAGACCTACTTTTGCATTACCAGTTTTTATATCTTACACTAAACAATGAAGTAAATATATATGGCAGCTTAAGAATGGCAGTAAAGGACAGATACATTTTCAAATGAAATTGAAATTTTAAACAAATACCAAAATTCAGTCAAGTGAATGTAATAAATGGTAATTGAAGGGCTCTGAATCTGAAATTGGAGGAATCCAAGCAGTTCTATCATCAGCTTTAGCACTGAAGAACTTGTTCATTTGCCAATAAGAACAGACATCTCAGTCAATATTAAATCTTGAGAATTGACCCAACTTGTTAAATGAAGAAGTATCTTAAACGTGAGAAGTGTCTTGAATAAGGTCAATGACAGTTCTCATTATCTACTAGAAGAAATATATTTAACACTGTGTAATTGAGACTAAGACTTCTTTTCTTTTCCTGGTCATTACTTGATTTCATTATTGTGCCATTCACATTTTATTGTAGTGTTGATGAAAATAATGATGCCCAAATATATTATTTATTGTCAATGTAGCATCAAGAAATTATTTTTCTATGTTATGTAAATCGATACGAAGAATTAGGAGGAAGAAAAAGACACTGGACAATAAAAGTTTATTCTTGCAACAGAATGCTAGCACTATTACAGATGTAAAATTCTTGTTTCATAATCAAAACACTTTGTCTTTTTATCTCAGGCCAAATTTAGAATGGCTGATACCCTGGAAGCACTTATCTTTTGATTTCTGCTGTTTTCATGTTAACTGCTGGAAATGCATTCCTAAGAATTAGTATTTACAGACTGATCTCTAATAATTAATTGGAAATAAGTTCCTAAACCCACAATCACAATGATCAATAAGGTCAGATTTATAATAGATTGAAATTAAAAGCAATGCTAAGACACAAAATTAAATCTTTTTGAGGAAGCTGTTTTGTACGCATAGACCAAGTATATTTGGAACATACAGGGTCTATACCAATTAATATCTCATCTCTGCTGCTTGCCAAAGATAGAAGAATATATCTATCCTTATTAAATCCTTCTCTGCAAGACCTAAATCTGTAAAACACTAGGTCACACGCAAAATTTCATTGAATGTTTCTCTCGTTTAACTGGGGAAGATGAAAAACAAAAGCAAACAAGACAGGAACATGCAAATAAGAAGTATTAACCAATAGTTAAATCTGTTCATCCTTTTAATATATCAGCCTTAAGTGATTTCAATATTAAAATCTTGGGATGCAAGAGAATTATATTAATTAAATAAGTTCTAAGTGGAGATTTCAAAGAATTAATATGATATTGTTTTTGTGGTGTGGGACTGGCCACTCTATCAGATATTGATGTCATTGTCTTTATTTTTAGGAACTGGCATTAAATTTATCATCAGAGTCAGGTTTCCCAAGATAATCTTACAGGCTGTGTTTTTAGTAAAACATTCAATAGCAATAAAACTTTGATATGTTTTCCATAAGGAAAATTCCAGTTAAAACTGGTTCATACAGTCCATCATTTAACTGTAAAACATTAGTTCATCTAAAATGTGAGACAGAATGCTAGTTCTAGCATGTGGTCTTCATATATCCACGAGGAAAGTGCAGTTTGGTTGGTTAGTTTTTAAATGTAAATATGTAGAATTATTTGCAAATGGTGGACAATAACTTTTTTCTCCGTAATTATGTCACACTTCTGGCCAAGGCAGCTGAGGAAATGATTTGCACCTAAAATTCACATGAAGGAATGGGAATTAGTAAATCACATCTGAATTAATTGATTTCAAAGAAGGAATGGGAAGGGATGTGGGGAGCCAAACCCTTTCACCGATTGTTTATTTTCATTAATGAGGCTGTAAGAAAAAGATAGTAGCATCTACCAGAAAACTGTCTCCAGTGATATATTTTAAAAAAATGACAATCACATTACCAATGTGTACAAAAAATAGATTTTTCCTATAAAATTGTCAGAAGTTCTCAAGGAGGGTAGCTGTATAAATGTGGAAATGGAAGAATCACAATGTTGGTTTTTTTTTTTGGTTTTTTTTTTGTTACATTATATATCTGGATAAAAAAATTCTTTAGAAAATTTCATGTCAAATGTAGTCACAGACCCTCTCTGGGAGCCTTACTTAGGAAAAAAAAACATTTGCCTGTAAAGGCTCTGAGGCCACCTGAAATGGGAATGCCTGTGTTCGTGCTATTGAATGTACTTGTCTCTTTGCCTTTGCCCTCTAAACCAGCCTTGCACCTCAAAACCAAACATCAAGAGTTTTGAGCTAAATCCCGAAATACACTCTCAAAGCCTTGTGAAATGTTCTTTTGCCTGCAGTAAAAGTGTGCTAGGGATTCTTCTTGCAATTTAATAATATAGAAAATGGTGCTTATCAATAGAGATGTACCAACCAAATGTTTTCTCTCTGCACTGCCAGTCATGGCTGCTGAGCCAAGGGGAAGTTGCACGTTTGTGTCCATGTGGAGTCTATTGACGGACTCCAGAAAAAGAATGGCTGTGTCCATATTGGCAAGAAGTGTCCATCTGCGAAGCAAAACAGGTAATGGCTGATGTTGAGTCACATCCAAGAGATTCAGGAAGGTCCTTGTGCTGAATTCACTCTGTGGACTGCTCTGGTACGATGGATTGTGCGGCTGTAGCTATTTGTGCCACTGGAATACGCCTGCCAATCTTGCTTCATCTGCAACTATTTTTAGCTCAGGATTCTGCTGCATTCTCCATGATCATCACAGCACATCACAAATCATTTGATTGCAGAAATCATTTGATTGGATTTGATTGCATCCACCATTTCATATCTGTTGTGAATAAGTGCCTAAGTCACTTAAAGGATCACCATAAAAGGTATTGGCAAAAAGCAGGTTTAAATATGAATTTGTGAAAGTATGACTTTAACAGAGATTAAAGACAAGATTCACTCTATTACTTACCAAATACTTGAAGCATACATAAGGAAATTGGATTAAGATTAATTTAGAATGATTAGCTAGAAGACAAGGAATGCAAAAGGGTAAAGGTGCAAGGTATCTGATTATAAGAGATAAGGGCACAAAAGGGTTTAGCATCATTTAATCATTGATTAATTTAATATTTTTTTAAAGTGATTCACTGGGGTTTACTAGATTTACAAAAATTAATTAATTATAGATGCCCAATAATAGAAATTATGTGTTAATCAATTCACAGACACATGCAAAGAGATATATATGTCCATATCTCTGTGTGCAGAGTATCTATAAAAATTCTACTCAGTTTCGGTGAAATACATCAAATCCCTTAATATTTCTCAGCAGAGACCTTGAGGAATAGTGAGGTGGGGGGTATCGGCCTAGGCCTCATTGTCAGTGATGGCCTTTTGAATAACACAAATTTGAGAGTTCATGATCTCCCCTTAGGGAGAAATGCTTCTGTAACCTGCTGTAGTCCAGGACAACTCAAAGGGCTTCCCTTAAGACCACTCCTTATAAAGTCATAAGATGATTATCTCTAGTCACCAGTCAATTTTCATCCTGGCCATAAAACAAGTTGGTAACTACTAGATGGTTTTTTCCAATGGTAGTGTTCCACTTAGGCTAAAATAATTCTTTTTTTCAAAATGTCTTGTAGCAACAGCACTATTTCAACTGGTCTCTACAATTCAGGTAAATGATTTACAAGGGCTAAGAAGGATAACTGCTTATCCTTTGTACCCCACATTGGTCAGACAGTTGATGTTTCTGTTATGGTCAGAATCATTCCCACTTTTATCATACAAGAGCATCTGGCATGGTCAAGAGATGCTTCAGAGGTGAACTGGTGCCATCAGGGAGCACTTCCCGTGGTGGTTCAGCTGGTTCAGTCAGGGCTCATCAGGAGCTCCTGAGATAACAGAGCAGAACTAAAGAGGAGTTGGGGGAGTGAGGATGCACCACCACAACAAAACACAGGATGGTGGAATTCTGATCCCATCCCTCATGATCTCTCTGGGTCTGTGTGAGTGTGGAGGTAAAGATCTAGATGCAGTTCAAAACATGGGGACCTAATTCAGAGAGGACCTCAACATGCATATACTTGAGCAATTTTTGCTTTCAAACACATCAGTAAAAAAAAAAAAATTGACCTTGCAGCATAACGGATTAAACTCCTTTGCAATTTGTATTTTTTCCATTTCTTTTCCATTTTAGAAATGCATTTTGAATTTTCTTCAAGGCAGCTCAATAAGGGCTGTATGTTCATTAATGAAGAGGTATTGTAAATGTGATACTGAAATTCTGCTTTTTTTTGTTTATTAGTGGAAAATTATCTTTATATCAGAGAGGCTATTCAAGGAGTAATAAATAACTCTCAGAGCACATAGTGTTCTGATACTTCACATGATTACTTTTCTAATTGTGCATTAGCAATTCAAACATAGACATAAACATTCTGTCAAATCTACCCAGGTAATGAGATTCTATTTTAAAAATTATAATCAGTTTAAATCCTATTTAGACAGTTCATTTCAACAACCTAAGCTGAGTTTGATTAATTAGTTGTCCCAAACATGGAGCAATGAAGGCATCATGAATTAGCATTGAATTCTGAATTAAACTAGGTGATTTGTTCCACTGTGCCAGTTAACTCTTTTAAAGGTATTAATGGGTTTGCCTAGGGCTGTTAGTTTTAATACTTTCAAGAAAGCTCATAAGGAAATAAAAATATCCAAGTCTATTTTCCCTATGATGAGAGGCAAATACTGAAGATTATGTTCATCTTCAGAAATATGAGAGAAGACATTTCTTAATTGCTTAAACAGTTCCAAAAATCTCAGAGATTAAAGCTGCTGAAACATACATAGAATTTATAGATTCCAATAATAATTTAAATCTGACTTTTGTTTGTTTGTTTTTCTAAATATCTCCAAAATGGAAGCACAAAGAGAAAAAATTGACGGAATACCCAACAGAAGTACACAGATGTGTACTCAGGTAATTGCAAAGGAATAAACCTTACATTAAATATCATATAAAAAAACAAAGTAACATGTTACTGAATAAATAATTTCTGTACAAAATTACACTGTTTTGCAGTGTGTTTGTATGGGTATGTGTCCTGATTACATCACAGATCTGTTTAAGAACTTCTGTACTCAGCCTTGGTGAGGCCACACCTCAAATACTGTGTTCAGTTTTGGCCCTGCACTTCAACAAAGACATTGGGGTGCTGGAGGGTGTCCAGAGAAGGGCAAAGGGGCTGGTGAAGGTTTTAGAGATTAATTCATATGAGGAGTAGCTGTGGGAGCTGGGGTTATTTAGCCTGGAGGGGAAAAAAAAGCTTCAGGGGAGAGACCTTTTGGCTCTCTGAAGCTGCCTTGAAAGAGGTTGTAGCCAGGTCAGTCTCTTCTCCCAGGCAACAGTGACACGACAAGAGGACAAAGCCTCAAGCTGTGCCAGAGGGGGTTCAGGTTGGATATCAGAAAGAATTTCTTCATGAAAAGGGTTGTTAAGCATGGGAATGGGCTGCCCCCAGGCTGCCACCATCCCTGGAGGTATTCAAGAAACATCTGGTTGTAGCATTTAGTGTTATGGTCTGTTGAAAAGGCAGTGACCCATCAAAGGTTGCACTGGCTAATCTTGGAGAGCTTTGCCAACTGAGTTATGCTGTGATTCTTAGCAAGACCTTGTTCTTAGGTTTAAGGAGCCATGACAGTCAACTTAGGAATGCTGATGTCTCATGGTGCTTCATAATGTCAACAGTATTACATTATTCTTGTGAACTTTACCACTAAGTTATAATGCATATATACTTTTCTATGAGGAGGAAAGGTGGTATCAGACAGGGCCTTCAGTCTAGGAGGAAAAATGTGAATAGGATGCAGTGTTTGGACAGCAAAAAGAGAAGTCCAAATGAAAAATTAGATTTCCTTGTTAGGCATAAGGACTGAAGAATAATTTCCCAGAGAAAATGGAGGATTTTTCCTGAATGCATTCTAGGCAATATGGTTGTCTTTTAGAAAGACAGAAATTAGGCTGTGTCCTAGTTCTAAACTGCATGGCTGATGAATATAGAGGCAAAATGTCATACAATGAATTAAGAACTCTAACATCAAGTTGTTTCTATTTTGAACTCCTGAGTCCCATTAAAGAAAATTAGGATTAGCAGGGCAGGTGATTGTGGAGTCTTGGTTGGTTCTGAGAGGTACTTTGGTACTTAAGGAAACTGCAGAACCTCAACAAAATGCCTGTTTACAGGCCTGTCATTTGCCAATGCACACACTAGCAGAACCTCTTAGAATTGTGCTCCCTGATGGTTATTAACCTCACATAAATATCTGGTTATAGAAGTTGTGTTATTAAAAACAAGGCAGTGGTTGAAACATGCTATCAAAGTATAAGCAAAGAAACAAAAAAAAAAATTACTTTATTTAGTTCAATCTGGAACTCAGGCACGGGTTTTTTTTTTAGACAAAAGCAAACCAAGGATTTTTAGTAAGACATAGAGTCCCTAGGTTGTTTAATTCCTCACCTAAACCTTGCTTCTTCAGGTAATCCTGTGGAAGGCACTGAGTGAAATGACAGGGATTGCCTGATCTGATTCAAAATGTGCACTGTGCTGAGCTTCCTGATAACAGCTAGAAAGCAAATATTTGCAAAGGTGATTGAATAAATGTTTAAATGCCAAACACTCAATAAATAATACTAAAACCATTATTGCTACTAGAAGATACACTGCTGGAGCAATTACATTGTAATACAGTGCATATTGTAAACATAAGGTAAACAAATTTTAATATGTTCCTGTTATTTTGCTCTGGCTGGGAGGATTTCCCACAAATACCCACAAAGCAACACCATTGATCTGCTTGAAATCCCTCTTTGAACAGAAAACAGAATCTTCAGAATAGCCACTCTCCTGAAGCTTAAGGCACTGACCCACAAGAAGTCCCCAATTGTTGCTTTATGACTTTCCAATTCTCTGAACTCAAATGTCTTTATCACCTTACCCAATTTAATGCAGGATTTACCTTTGCTGAGGGTAGACTTTTCTTCAGCTTCTCTACAACATCAACCACAAAGGGTTAAAGTGTTTAGTTTCTGAATTGCAACATTAATCATCTAACACCACGAGTAATGTGAAAGGCAACTGAAAAGTAAGCTTATTTTTGACTGAATTAAATTTTCTGTTCAAAGGTCTGTTTCTGCAGTGCAAATATTTTATCTATCTGCAAATTTGAAAAAATAAAAATGATTGAAAATCAGTGATCTAGGAAATAATATTCTGTTCAATGACTCTGATTCTTAGTCTCCAAAACTGGGAAGAAGCATGTGAGCAGACTTTGTGCAGAACATCTTTATACTGCATGCATCAGACTTCTTGCACACTGGATGCCCAACTGCACTGGGCCTTAGAAGAAAAATATTATGACATTTTCAAACTCGAGGTCCATTTCCCAGGCATCTTAAATCTGTCCCTTAATACTGTGCTGATAGGCACTGAACTAATAATGGGAATCATTATCAGTGTCACATGTTGAGGTATCAATACACCTGTTAGAAATAGGAGTTAATAGTCTTTTTTTCACGTGGAGACTGTGAGCATAAACAAAACATTAAAGCAGTCTGAAATACTGGGTTTTTTACGTTCTACATGGAAGTCTCATGAAACCTTGAATATAGAAGCACAAATATCAAGCAAACAAGATGTGCTTTTTTTTTTTTTTTTTTTTTTTTTTTTTTTTTTAAAGTCCCATCTGTTATCCCTTAAAATCTGGGAACCTTGGTTACATTATAGCATTTCTGGAAGACTGGTACAGAAATGCACTGCAAGGATTATGTTGTTTTAGAATGTTTAGAAAATAGGTAATAATTTTGAATTATTGCATGAATTATTCTGAATTCTGGAGTGTATATATGAGAAGTGACCACAGTTTTCCGCAGCTTTAAGTGGATGAGTGCATCTTAATGTAGTATTTTCTGGAAAATAATTCTGAATTAAAGATTCATGTTATGTGATTTTGCTTACTTTCACTAACACAATCACCACTTTCAGAAGTATTTAGTTACACTGGTTCAGTTTTACTCAAAAGTCTGCTTTGAAAAATTGCCTCATTTGCTTGGTCAGAAGAGCTAATTCTACCACCAGCAAGAAATACAGGGCAGTACAGATTTCTGGTTTGAACTGTGACAGAAGCAGAGCCTTATAAAACAATTAATAACGTGGGTCTGGATAAATCTTTTTTATATAAGTAGTTGTAAGTACTTCAGAGCTCCTTTGCCATGCAAAACCACTGGTGAGTTATGGTTTTTTACTTATTTTTACATTAGCATTGTTAAGGTACAGGATACACTTACAGACCTGGCAACCATTTTTTGTGATTTCGTTGCATTTGGTAACTTAATGACTTCTTCTTTCCTCAGTTCTGTATACAGGGTTAGACTTACACATCTTTCTTCATATCAAAGAAAACAGAAAGGAAGCTGCAGTCGTTCTTTGGCCATGGCCATTGAGAAAAAGCAACCATGATGATTTTAACCCACTTGAACAACTTTCCACCCTTGAGACATTTAGGACCACTGGAAGATTGTGCATGCTGAGAGTATAGCTCCAGATCCACTGAAAGGTTAGTTTCTGTTATTTTTAGTAAACAGTTGCCAGATCTGCCTAAAACAATCACAAATTATTGCAGCTTTGCTGCACACTAGCTGAATCTGCCATATGGCAGTACCATGGAAATGATCCAGACATACTAAGGAGTTATTTCTTTTTTAAGCTTCGTCTTTACCCTAATAAAACATGTTTGTTTGTTGTTTTCACTGGTTTTGTTGTTATATAAATATAGTGAAAAAATCTAATGTGCTTTATAAATGATGTCAGCTCGGAAGAGAAGATTCTATTAATAACAGAAGCAGTATGAAAAATTAACTTTACATTCCCTTGGGATTTCTAACTCCAATCTCTTATGGGTCGGAGAAATCTCCAGCACTGGACCATGTCATAGTTGTTATTAAACTTATTCCAGCAGATTTTCTTTAATTTTGTGTTAAATTCATTGCCATTCCTCTGCCCCAGTATCTTAGAAGCATGCTTTTAATATAAAAACATTCAAAAAGGTAAAAAGTTTCCTGCCTCTATTACTTAGCTCTCTTGAGCATGACATTATGCCCACTAAGCTCCTATGCATTTATTCTGTTCAGTCAGACAGTCAGATAAGTTTTCAAACATCCCAGTGATGCCTCTAGCTCTTTGGCCACACACAGAAATGTTTTTGGAAGTCGTCTGGAAACTACATTTTGGAATCAATTCAGGGGTCAGTCACAGACACCACACATCTTTCCCTTTTTTTTTTCTGCTGCTTTTATTCAAAGTGATTCAAAGTGGTTGCCATCAAATATTAATTTCCACATCCAGTGACATATTTTTGTTTTTTTAATTTTATTTACTCGAAATACATACAGATTTTAAACAAAAATTTTCCCTGATAGAAGAGAAAGTTTCATTCAGATAGTTCAGATATTTTATGCAGTGCCTCACACAGTTTTTTTTACAGATTCTACAGCTGTGATTATGTCAGTTGCTGATCCCAATTGAAATTTCATACAAATAAGAAACAATAACTGGATAATTTAAGTAAAATAAAAGTAAATTAGTGCATAACTATTTTGAAGATGGAAAGGATAAATTTGTAACACCTTTATTTGATCTACTTTACTAGAATTCTTGTTTACCTTGTTAAAATGAATGGAGAGAAATAGAAACAAATTCAGTTGATCTCCTTCAGGAATTAAATATATTTCAAATTACTGTTTTATACCATATCTATTCAATACATCTGCTTCTAAAATATAGAAAATGTTCATTTAAAACATTTCAAAAAATTAAGAATCAAAATCTGTTGCCTTCATTATCCATCATAAGGCATTAGCCATAAGGTAAATAGAAAATAGCTGACATTTTTAGATGTGACAGATCTGGGTTTTGTTAGATTTTGGGATTTTTTGTTGGTTGATCAGGAATCTTTGAACTTCCATTGACCTTACACCATTTAAATGCAGTCCACTTCATATCTTTTAACTTGTTCTTTTCATAAGCAGCTTGGTCACTTTTCAGCATTTTACTTATATATGCTCTCTGTTTTAAACTTGCAGTAACTGAAGGTATTCGGTTAATGCATAAATCCACAGGTGTCAAAAAAAAAAAAAAAAAAAAAAAAAAAACTCAAATTTTAGGTTGTTTTTCTGATTATGTGTTTAGTGCCAGTACCAACTTGGCCCATTCAAATTGAGTCGATATTTCAAACAACATTTTAGGACACAACGACTTCCCTTTTTCCTCTGCTGTGGCCAGTTACGTGACATTCGATTCAGAATCTAAAACTTGAAATGTTATTATTTGAAAGGAGTAATAAAGCTGTATTATGAATTAAATTTCAAGGTTAAATATGGTGGCATTTCCCAAAACAAAAAGTTGGTTGCTCGGTAGTATTCATTTTTACATAGAGAGTCTGACCCAAAACTCACTGAAGTCAGTAAAAAGCTTCTTGCTGAACTCCGTAGACCTGAAGTCAAGCCATGAAGCTGTTTCACCTGCACAGCATTATTCAAAAGAAAGGTAATATTCAAAGGAAAGCATTATTCATAATTTTTTTTTTCTCTTAAAAGAAGATGAAATAAAGACAGGCACCTTATTCAGACTCAAAAAGCAATTCAAGATGGAAACTAAAAATAGAATCCAATCTTTACTTGGATAATGTTGATAGAAATAGTAGAAGCAGAATGGACAGTATTGAATAATGATAAGCACTGCATAATAAAGAAGCGTTAGATAATTGTGTGAGTTGTTCTTGAAGATGTATTCAGATGAAGGAGTAATTTATATGGTATTTTTATATGCAAGTCTCTTGGATTTTGCCATGTTTCTTATTAGAATTCTGCTTCATATTTTAAAATAAGTTCATGAAGTTTACTGTGCCTTTACAATAGCAATTCTATTTTATACATTTTAATCAATGAAAGGCACTGTAAAACAACCTTTGTGTGCAGATTAGTCCTATTTTCTTTAACACAATGTAAACAACAGTTTTCTTATCACCCCAGTTCTTTAAAACAACTTACAGACATCTACACTGCAAATTTATTAGTTATTTTCTTTTAACCAAAAAATCTTGGTGATGTGCATAAAATGCATCACTTGCATGGATTCTTCTCAGATCTCGTACTTCCATTCAGTTGAATTTTTTTTTTTTTTTTTTTTTTTTTTTTTGCTGTAGGTTTATAGAATTGTGAAGTCTTATAAACCCAAGATTTTGAGAAAAAAAGTCTCAAATTTCAATACTTCAGAAAAAACTCATCAAATTTTTTATAGACTTGGACATCTTTTCAGCTGTAGATTTGCTTGTGTGCATTAAAACTGTCTTTCTGTCTGGTGGGAGCTTTGTGGATATCTCAGAACTGATCACAGCTTTCCACAGCTTTAAGTGGGTAACTGATGAGTCTTAATCCAATATATTCTGGAAAATAATCATATGAAGATTTGCAGATAGTTTTTCAGGGTTCAGCTTTCTCCAGCACATGGTCCTCAGCACACTGAATGAGGATCACCATTAGCTCAATTGGCCAGCAAACTGAAAAACCTTTTTGGTCCATTTACTCATGAATTCATAAAGGAAGTAGGCAAGAACCCCTACATTGAGGTCAATTTGGCATTATGGTCCACATCTCCCCCTCAGATCCAAAATAAGTTGAACATATGATTTCATTGAAGGTCAGGTTTTATTACCAGCAACTGCTGGATAATGAAGTTAATTCTGTTCTGCTACCAATAAGCAAAGTTATAAATAACTGAGATTTAATCTGCTTGTCCCTATTTCTGTAGGTAATCCTGGAATTCTGGTGGTTCTCCTTGAGTCCTTTTGCTATTACTTGATTAAATTAATTAAAGTTTTTGTTTTCTTAAATTATATTCAAGACTAATCTTTTTACTAACTCAAGGGGTTCATTACTTTCCTTTTGCACTGTAAACCCTCATTCAAATTCTTTTTACTTCTGAGGAATTTTTCAAAATTTTCTAATGAAGCTAATATGCTCTATTATATATGATCCAGGTAATTAACATTCTTTCTTACAAGGTAGAATATTCACCATTACAACACTTATAATCCTATCACACTTTTTGAGGCACTCTGTGTTTGTCAGCATGTGTACACAGAAGACTTGGACTTATATTTGGAGAAGCATATGCATAGCAAGAAAATATTTCTTGTAGTTTTTACAAAATTTATATTTTTTTCTATTCTTATAAATTTCAATACAGATCAGTACACCTTACTGTAATAAAATTCCTTTTCCATGAGGCCTTCTGTTCTATTAGAACACACAAATATTTTGAGATTTCACTTTTACCACTCCATTTCCACTAAGCAGAAGAAAATTTAGTAGTATTTCAAGGTAGAATGTGAAGATCATTCTAACTGAATGAAAGTAGGAACAATGTTTTTGCAGAATGTAATTTGCAAGTTGGCCAAATGATCTCTTTGTCCTTGTAGGCAGTCTCAGGAGGCTTTTATGATTCTCCAGCAGCAGAGCTCTGCTTTTTGGGAGGTGATAAGACTAGTGGGGCAGCACATAAGAATGAACCTTACATTGGACAGCTATAGGTTGCCTTACTCTTCCTTTCCAGATAACCTTTATTTGTCTCCTTATTTAAACTGAAACAGAGAATTTTCCCAGTGTAAGGGATTCAAAAATTGCTTTAGAGAAGTGTTGAGAGACCCCAAAAGGAAATAATGCAATTTATTGTGAACATTTCTTTCACTGAGTAGAGGTTTTCTACAGCTGTAATTTTGTGATTATGGAGTAGGACTGCACGCTTAATTTATAAAATCAGTAATTATTATGTACTGTGGTTTGTGAAAATTGAATAATTAATAATCACACTATTCATCTTTTACTGAAGAAAAAAGAAATTGGTAGTGTGGATGGAGAGCATTGTGGAAGATACATTTGTCCTATTAAGCCATTTTTGTCAGGTCTTACTGAGATCCATAAAAGAGCTCTGCTCCAGCTCAGTCTCAGCTCACCCACCACCCCCAGTACAAGGCAAGGTGTCTCTGCAAACCACAGGAAGAAAAAGAAAACATAACGGTTCACTTTATGCTTTTGAATACTGGGAATGTAGCAAAATGTATCTGTAATGGCTACAAAGAAAGAAACAAAATTGACTACCATAAATTTCTGCCTCTCAGAGTGCAGCTCCATACAATGTTCACTGAACTTATCCATTTTCCAGATGTAGCTCTATAACACAGTCTACAGAAAATATAGGGTCTTGCTACTCTTCCAGTTCAAATGGAAAGTAAATCTTAATGATAGTAAGTAGTTTCGAAAATTAAATTTATGTACATCACTAGAAGCATTAAACCAGCAAATAAACTCAACCATTTCTGGCCAGGAAATTGCTTTAGTTAGAAGGAACAGGTTTCATAGTATCTATAATGGAATTATGTTTTGCAGGGAAGCCTGGTCTTAGCTCTCACTAGAGGAATAATGGTAAATAAAATGAAATGTGTAGCGATGAGATTATATTTGTATAATATACAAATCTTTTGTAATTAAGATTTGTTTGTTTGTAAGATAAAAGGTAAGTCTGGTAAATTTTAAAAGACAGTCCATACTGGAGACAGAACTGGATTCAAAAAAGCAGGACCCCACAATACCAGTGACATCTGGAAATTCACAGGATCTCTTTTACACTATATCATTCTATATCTCTGATAAATCTGAGTACATTGATCAGCTTATCGATGAGTCATTTCAATGAAACAAGTAGTGCTGACCATTCAGAGTTATATTCTACTGACATAAAAACCAATGTAAATTATTGAGTGCCTGATTGAATAGTTGCTGAGTTTATGGAAAACATTTAATGAAAAGGTAAAAAAAAAAAAAAAAAAAAAAACAAAAAAAACAAAATAAAAAACCAAAATGAAAACAATTAAACAACTCAGAGGCAATGTAAATGTGAAAATAAACATTGAGAAGGAAATACAATTTAGATTTTTTAATATGTTTTTTTCTAAAAATCTAAATGTAGAATACTTTCTGGTGTTAAGAGTTTTGGTTTGCTATGGTGATATTTTACTATGTTATTGGTTATTTAATTTTCTTATTTGCTTCATGAAATTTGAGTATATAAGTGTCACAATTCTCTAAACATAAATATGTCTGACTATTCTCTTTGGAAAAGGATTCTATGCCTCTGCAATCATACATGAAAAGAAAATCAGGAATTGTGGATCTGCGAAGCTGGATTTTTCCTTCTGCATTTCCAGGCACATTCCTCAGGCTGCTCACCTCTTCATAAAACAAATATAACTGACATTTTCTACACCTATTTACACACACATCAAGATTTGTATGTTGATATAGAGGAAGGAAGTGGGAGAAGTTTAAGAGAAAATTCTAAACTAGCTCTCCACTGATATCAGAGTTCCTTTTTGTCAGCTAAAAGGGAAAAATCTGCTCAGATTTTTAATTCTGGAAATAATTTTTATATTTTTTTTCTGAATGTTTGTTTGTTTGAACATGTCCCAGAAAAGTAAATTTTATAGTAAAATATGGAGCTGACACATAAAACTCTTTAATGTAATTTACAAAGAAAAGAGGAAAAGGAGTGTGGACCTACACTGTTATAACTGCAGACACTTGACTGTCCTGTAGCAGTCAGGACAGCAGGTATTTGAAGTCACTCTGGTGTTCAGTAGAATATCTACTCCACTTAAAAATACATAGTTTAGTTTAAAAATATATAATGTGAAAAGGAAGAAAAAAAGTAAAGACCAATACTTTATATCCATCAACTCCTTGTAGGTGGGCCTGTTAATAGCACTGTTTATTGACCTCAGTGACAGTGATGATAAAAGTAAGAGCTTTAGCTGGCCAGTGCAGGTGTGAACTCAGACTTTTGTATTGTATTGCTAATCTCCATGGCATGAGATCTCTTTTTTCCAGAGGAATTTCCAGACAAAACTAGTGTATAAGCATGAGGCATGCCCTACTGACATAGAAGATTTTAATTAGTGATTAAAAAAATTTGGACTCCACTTATATGCATTTCCTTTGTGGATAATTTATGTTCTTCAAATTGGTGTCAAGGCATAATTATAAGAAACATTTATTTCTAAACTTTTATCTTAGAATCTTGGTAGACAGAATCTGCTAGAAGGCAAGCAGACAATAGAACATATACTTTAGTTTGTTGGTTTGGGTACTTTTTTGCCAATAAAAAAGAGTAAGTTTTTAGGATGTGGAAGTAGTATATGCAAAAATGCAATTCCTTGTAATCATATTAGTTCCTTAATTTGATCCAGTGAGTGAATATCTTCAAAGTTAGGTGCAGGTCAGATTTTGAAAGTTGTTTTTGTGTATACAAATGCAGAATCTGTGACTGCTCTTTGTTCAATGTCAGATAAAGAATATTTTGATTCAGCCATTATTTCATCTTCCCCAACACTGAACACTTCCCTTGCATTGAACAGATAATATTCAGCTGGACAGGGTGCTGGGCCACAGACTTCTTTTCACAACAAAGGATAAAGCAGACAATCCTTGAGGTCCTTTATAATTTCATATTCCATTAATCATATTCTTTACTGCCTTTCTTGTTTGACATAAGAACTTTATGACTGGAGGGAAAACCATAATGGTCTATATATAAATTTTATGTATATTTATATATAAATATTAGGATTACTTAATATTGGTATTGCAAATCTGCTTATCCTTGGGTACAATAATGTCACAATTCAACTCACCTCTTTTTTAAACTTCAGTTTAATTGGTTTTGGTTTCCTCTGCAAGGTGTCTGATAACATGTTATGACCTTTTCATTATGAAATTTTCAACGTTTTCACAAGACTGCAAGTGACATTTCTGCCAACTACTTCAGGTAAAGTGATATTTGACCTTCTGTTCAGTGTTCAGAATATGTTTAGAAGTAAAAATGGAGCCATCTTTGAACATACTGATAATAAGTGTGACCAACTATAAGGCCAATTTCATCAAAATTGATGAAGATGAGTTCAATACAAGCCTAAAAAAATGTAATGATACATGGCAGCCTTGCAATGTATACCATGAAAACACTTTTAATTAAATCAGCAGGTTCCAGACAAGTTCCAATGTCTAGTCCCAAAGTCTTCTGACCACACAGTCCTGTATTATTTCAATAGCTATCGTGAAAACTAGAATTTATGTATTTCAGAGGGAAATTCTTTCAAACAGCTATGGATTTCATGTAGATTTCTTAATTTGAAAAGTTCTTGAAGTTTCCATGATGGGAACTCCTGACCTATTCTCTGAAGATGTGATGTCCTTGTATAGAGAGGTTTTCCTCTAGGTGATGTGATTTACCCTATGTGAAAATCATTTATGACATAAATAAACCACACGCAATCCTGTTGAGTTCTAGAGCTGTCAGAGGGTGGAGAGTGTTCTGGTCTTTTTCAGATAAAAAAGGAGAATAATTCTTATATTAAGACAGTGCTTTAAGTACCCAAATCTGCTTCCAGCTGTTATGTTTAAAAAAAAAGAGTCTCAGATATAATTGAGATAAAGAATCAAATTTTATCTGAAACCTGAGCTTTATACAATAAGAAATTAATTTGATAATTACATTATGCTTACAGAAATAAAAGAAAAAAACAGTATTTATCAGTTCAGTCAGGATAAGTAGAGTTGTAACTAAAAATGAATGCATTTTGGCATTGGTTGCACTTAAGTTCTGATACCTAATATTAATCCATTTGAAAATAATGGGGAAAAAAAGACTTATTTGAAATAAGGATGTGCTTTCATAAATATTTACGAAAATATGTTAAAAAAATTGAAAGCTTGAATAGCAGTGGTTGCTTTGGACAATCATTAGATGATTACAATGAAACATTCTGAGAAAATAATTTCCTAATAGAACATTCCACATAATACATAAATATCTTTAATTGAAATAAAAAATCATTTGCAACTACAGATAGGAAAATAAACTAAGAATATTACTGATTTAATATAAGCAAAAGGACATGACTGTCAAATACATGGTTACCTTAAGAACCTGCAAAGTAAACTAAAGGCTTATGTTTTAGCATAAAGGGAGCCTTGGAGTCTCTTTTCAGAACTTTTGCATATGAAAAGAGAGTAATTAACTTGGAAGGGCCAGACTTACTCCAAGGGTGCAAAAAAGGTCTACTCTACACAACTGTGCACAGGGCTCTTCCAGCAGTCGTGGGGCTGATTGCTGATTCACACAGATAATTTGTGCTATATACCAGAGTTTCTCAATAAAATTCCTCTCTTCTATATCAAAACGACATTTTAACTTTTGGGAGTATTAATACCCTTTTTACTGCTTTATTTTCTGCTCTGCCTATTGATTTTTCTAACCTTTTGACAGGAGCTTTACTTGCCTTGTCTTTCTGCATAATTCTTTTAAATTACATTCAGGCCACAAGAAAAATTCTAATCTCCATTATACAAAAATACAGTAAATCCATGGAAGTTAACAGAAATGTATGAGATTCAAAGTCTGATTCAGATCAAAAATAGACCTATTGGCTTTTAGTAGCCTAGCTTTAAAGCCAGGGAAAAGCACAATGGGCCAAGTTCATTTCCAGTGGAACTACTACTAATGCCTGCTGATTTCTAATAGAAGAAACCCAACAATTCTTTAAAACTTTTAGTTAAACCCATTTTTCTTCCTCTGAAACAGATCTTAAAAGTTTAAATATTTTGGAGGTATGACAGTAATTGCTGTCATGAGTTTGCTAGTAACTTTTAAAGATCTTCCCTAACTCTTGGTCATGAGCACATAATTTTGTATCCCAAGTTTTTGTTCCCTGCCTGTGTAGCTCAAGTGACCTACTAAATGCCTCATTTTGTCCTCTTTCATACCATGCCATCTTCTTTTTGGAAAAAAAGATCATAAAAGCCAATGGTGTGAAAATCCGTCCTGAAACACAGATAGGATTAGGATAAGCACTCGTATTTAAACGTGGAAAATATTCAAAATATTAAAGTCTGAGTGGGTCATTGAATTAGTCTGGCATGACTTGCCCTTGGTGATGCCATATTGACTATCTCTAATCAGTTCTGTCTTCCACATGTTCTGGTGTGTCTTCCAGCAGGATCTGTTCTGTGTTCTCAGAGGACACAGAGGTGAAGCTCACTGGTCAGCAGTACCCAGGGTCCTCCTTATTACCCTTTTCACAAATAGAGATGACACTCTCTTTTTCCACTGGCGACTTTGTTAGTCATGATTTTTCAAACATGATAGACCAATTAAATCACTGTAGGTCAAACTTACAGTATCCTCCTTTCTTCTAAAAATAGGAAAGATGTTGATGTGTTTGGAGTCAAGAATCAGAAGTTTTTGTGAGACTGTCAATGCTTAGACTGTATTTCAAAACTAATGGACACACTTGGTAGTTGCTCAACAAAGAAAGAGTAATCCCTTAACATTTTGCATAACATTTTACTGTCTCATATAATTACTGATTTATGCAAATATAACTCTTAATCTTAAAACTACTTATAAGTTATTAACTTCTAGAATTCCACTTTCAGCATGACTGCACTTCTCTGGGCTTAATAATTGTGAAATGACTGAAACTGTAGATTAATTTTCAGGGATCTTCAGTACAAAGAACACATGAACAAATTGTTTCATTCATCATCAATTGAACATTTGAATCAACCTTAAACACCCCACTATTTCAAATCAAGGCTTATTTGGAATTACAGTCTTCTTTTTTTTTTTTTTTTTTTTTTTTTGACTGTTTATTAGTCTGGAGATACACATGTCAATGAATTCTCCTGTGGAAAAGATTTCTTCCTCGTCTTAAAACTGGTATTCATCAAAAAGCTTTTGCAGCACATATAATTTTATGGATATGAATATGTCCTTTTCCATAGGTCTCGCAAGAACCCTGTATTTAATTTAGGAGAATACTTTCTGGGGAACAAACAAAAATAAATAAACAAAGCCTAACCAAGCAAATCAAATCTATGAATCCTTGTATTATTTTAAAATTGCACTCTCTGTGAGAGTTTGAGCCTCTCTGCTGAAACAAATACATTTTAGTATTTAGCAATTTTCAATATGTTATAAAAGAATTCTTTTCTCCTTCAGATACACAATTGCATTGCAGAGGATGTTTTTGCTCAGGCAAAAACTGATTGGGTGGGGAACTCAAACAAGGAACTAACCAAATTCTTGACTGATATTTTAATTAGAGATTTTGGGCTTACAAGACACAGCATTCCATCATTCCTTCAGATTGACTATAGGATTGAAAATCTCCACCATATCAAGCCTTTAATGTTTCCTCAGTTATGCATTTAAACATTTTTATTTAGGTTGCAGAGTATAAATTTCACCACAAATCCCAGTGAGTCATTAGTAAGTCAATATTAAACTTTGGGTACCAAATAATTTGATGCCTGTTTGCGTAGGTATCTCATTCCAGGCCAGACAACACCCTTTAGGAGGTGTAGTAGGAAGCAGACAATTTTCATTCTTCACTTACTGCTTTTCATTTTCAAAGTTCAAAGCATTTCAGAAAGTGCCTGAAAGTTTCTGATCCAATGTCTTAGAAAACCGTATGAGCCAGTGATAAAAGCTCTATCTCTATGCAGACCTTCACCAGCATATTTAATATGTGGACAGGTGAAACAAGAGGGTTAATTTCTGATGATACTTGGTGACTCATTTTGGATTGACTATGCAATTTCCATGTGATGTTCCTAATAAATCTTTCTAGAAAGTACTATTATACCAGATGGTTTAGAGATCTCTAACAAAATTCAACCAATGGATAAAAAAAAAACAATCTATGCAAACAATATAAATGCAGTTTTAATACATTATGTTCCATGATTAACCAATAACTCCAGCAAATTATCCAAGAGTTATTTTGCCGATGAGTTTGGTATAGACAGAGTTGGTGATACTGATCACACTCGGGGTTTTTTTTTGTTTGAAATGTAGAGAAACTTAGAATATAATTTTCAGGGCTTTTCTTACTAGATAGCTGTGTACCACAGAAAGATCATCTGTTATTTTCAAGTATTTGGACTTTTTATTTCCCAAAATCTAATTTAGTTTCCGAACCTAAAACTTCTCACTGGGCTGGAACAGTGAAACAATTGCTCCAGGCTAAATTAGATTTGTTAACTCTTCTCAATAGAACAAGAATACAAATGATGTCTTAGAAATGTGTGTAGAGTCCAGCAGACAACATAGCATCATTTAGAAATAAAATGTTGCCAAATTCATTAACATTTGTGTACATATAAAATGATAAAATGATATTGCTTAAATTACACAATTGCCTTTTTTTTTTAAATATATGGAGACCTACAGAACTGGGAAAACGCCCACAACAAACATTGCATTTTATAACCTTTCTATTGATTTTTCCAGCTTCTAGCAGTACTGTTCCTTTACAAATGTTCACCCTATCATTTCAACAGCTGTTTGATAACTGATTTAACAGTCAGAGCACCAGCTCCTAAAGTGCCCTGAATTCATGGATTATATAATTTAAGATTGTACTTTTGGGGGCAAACTCACTTAAGCACTCATGCAGGGACGGACTTAGACACCAGAGTATGAGAAGCCAATTGGATTGATGTAAGCTCTTGCTGGCTAACTTGGCTTATTGCATGCTAAAGTGCCTTGTCTGCAGTGTGTTTTGTTCCCTATTGTCTGACATTTTGACCTGTGTTGATAAACCCAATTTGGGAGCAGATTTTCTGGAGTGGAGAAATGAGATACATTAAAGCAAAATTATTTGGGTTGAATTTCAAGGCTGAAATAACCATTTTGTATCTGGCATTCTTTTCTGTGTTGCCCTATTGACTGACTACACTAATAAGTCTATAGGTGCACTTGTGCACCTCAACTACAGTAGTTTCATCTAGACAGCTCTTTCTATTCCAGTTATCATAATCAAATGTTGTGCTTTGCAATAGCCCAAGGCAAGTTCTCATAGCTGAGTTCAAAACCTGATTATTCAGCAGATGTGCCTCATGCTCTGTGCAGCTGATGCTGATGTTTTAGGTTTTAATGAGTCACAGAGCTTGAAGAGAGTCCGGGCTCATCTGGAGAGCACTGCACAAGCATCAGTAAAGACAAATGAAGGGAAAGGGAACACTTAGCACTGATCCGGCACAACAGTCTGGAAGAGAGGTTGAGCTGAGTATGCCACTGCTAGGACAGATAAAAGTTAAGAGAGGTTACAACCTTGCCTGAGGCTTGAGAGCATTTTTGGTAGAGATGTGATCACTGAACTGTATCCTGTAAAAGTCATACAGCAGTTCTTCCAAATCATTACACACAGAGGTAGAGAACCCACAGCACCTTTCACCCACATGCTGTAAGAGTTAATCCAAGTTATTCTTACCAGTGTGGGGTCTCCCAGATTTGAGCAAGAGTGTAAATTCAAAGAGCTGCTTTTCTATTACATTTGATTTGTCCATAGGCAAGAGACAGCATTTGATAGGAAACAAACTGCAATAGATGGACACAAAATAATTGTCCTTATTAAATATAATTGAATATGTTTTATAAACATATCTATGGGATGAACAAGTGTATGTTTTTGTAACAAGATCATGGTAAAGAAAAGCTAAAATTTTATATTTCTTACATTTTTGTTGTACTCAAAAGGACAATTTCTCACTTAAATACTCAATCACTTCCAACAGACATATTTTTGGCCCAAGAAAACAGATTTCCAGCTAAGATACTGAATTTAGATTCAAAAGTCAAGTGCAAAAATGAGGCAATAAAAAAATCAGTATTTGTAACTGATGAAAGATTTTTATTTTCTAATTTTTGATCATTAAAAAAAGTGCTTATCAAATGTTTATCAACCACATTTTGTCACAAGGCTTTCTTTGGCTATGTAGTCAAATGATAACATTCAGTGAGGACGCATTTATTTTGAAAAAAAATCTGCAGAAATCATGCCATTTTTCCTCTCCAATATCAGGCCAACTCCCAGGAGCTGTAGTCTTTTTTGACCTGTGAAGGATTCCTGAGTTTTCTTAAAGGTCTTGCAGGTAAGTAGAATGACCAAGCGTGAAGGTCTTGGTCCCCAGAAGCCATCAAGCTATGTAAAAAGCTGTGTAATAGGAAAGGCCTGCAAGGGCCCCAGAAATTCTGTTTCTATAAGTCATGGTAAATTGTTTTTCTGTCAAAATTTGTGAAATCTTTCTGACTGAAATAAATTTAGGTCACGATTCTGAAAACAGTCCATAACTAAGCAGTCCATCACAGTTACCAGGTGTCCCAGGTATCCTTTTCTCTATAAAGAGAATCAGAAATGCTTCCGTTATAAAATACTCCTAATGTACCTTAGAGTCTATAAAAACCCAAGCAGACAAAAACTGTCTAGGTTATTAATGTAAGGATTCAACAGCAATATGTTTTGAGGATGCCAAATGAGAATAGCCCAACTTCCTGAAAGGGAAGTGCAAAGCAATACTTCTTATAAAAAACACAAGGCAAATGTTTAATCCATAAAACATTATGCAAGATGAAATATAAACAGATAGCTGGTAAATAAGAATAATTAGTCTCTAAACTACATTTCCTGAAATTATAGTTATTTTCCATTGCAGCTTTATAGGCCATCTATAAAAATAAGTCCCTTTAATCATTAATAAAAATCCTACAAACATATCATTTCAGTTCTAATTGTTATTGGGTTCCATGCGAGAAGAGAATCATATTTTATATGGGGTGTCTATTGCTCACAATATTCAATCTACTATTCTTTTATTATCTGCATGCTGACTAGGTAAATCTCTTTTTTAACTATAAAAGTGGCAATGAAGCTTTTCACTCTCTTAAACTCTGAAGTACTCATTAAGGGCATAAGATATTTGAATTAAAAATGTCATTTGTTACTGAAATTTATCTCAGAAAGAGGTCAGGATAAAAGGTACAAAACAAAAAAAAATAAGAAGGAAAATTTTATATTTAATGTTAAATAATAAATGCACAGCTCTAAGGAAAATCAGGCTGTGGAACCATCTTCTAGAAAGTTTATACTTGCTCAAGATAGACACATCTGTGCAAAGGACATGAAACTCCTCTGTTTGATCTAAACTTATTTAGTCTCTTTCTCATACAACAATTAAAAAACGTTAAAGACAATTGACTAATTTCTCCAGTATTTGCTAATACAACATTTATTTCTTACCCTTACAGAAAAGAAGAAATGTCAAGGATCCAGAGTATCTGTAGTTGATGGCAGACATTGATCCTAACAGCTTCACTTCATTCTGGGGACCACTACCCTGGCCAGTCCCCTGCCACCCCCCAAAAAACCCCAAAATAAAACGAAAAACAAACCCAAAGAAATAAAACAACAACCCCCCAAGACAAAACAAAACAAAAAAACAAAAAACAAAAAAAAAAAAAAAAAACCAAAACCCAAAACACTAGCAAAAGAAACAAAACAAAAAAAAAACAAACAAAACCAACCCAGCCAACCAATCAAAAAAACCAAAATCCAAAACTAAACCAAGCTAACAGCAAAAATTCCAACATCTTAAAAAAAAAAGAGATAAGAAGGAAAATGTCCTGAGATGTCGTGCTGGAAACACGTGTTATGATCACCACAGAAGAGTGCTTTTTTTCTGGTGATCCGCTTCAGATTCCCTGAGTTTTACCAGTCTCCTGGCTGCTATTAAGTTTACGAAATAGAAGTGAAAAGCATGCTGCAGTATTACAAGTGGTGGGCTATGGAGCTGCGCATGGAGGGAGTGGATCCGTTGCCTTGCAAAGGTTAACACCACTTTCTTTACAGAGATGTCTTACAGATGTAGTCATTAATATTTTCAAAGCACTCTTGAGTCCTCAGCAATCTTTCCTTAAAGATTAGGAATTGTAGATAAAGAATACTGATGTTACTTGAGCTCCACTAAAATAAAATTTAAAGGTCTATCTTGACAGTAAAAATCTATCTTGTAAGTGGGTTAAACAATTCCTTTAAAAGGTACTCTGAAATGTGTAGAATGGAATCACAGCCTATTCCCAGCTGGAAGAGACCCACAAGGATCATCAAGTCCAGCTCTAAAGTAAATGGCCCTTATGGGGATTGAACCCTGACCTTGGTGTTATTAGCACTATGCTGTAACCGACCTAATCTCAGGGTTAAGAATGTGTTTGGGACTATTTTTTTTTTTTCACAGCTAGGAATTTCTCAGCTGTGTTTGTTTATTTTGTAGTCCTACTTGTACCAATATATATGATTCCTGACTCTTCATGCTTTCTTTGCATCTTCACCTTTTTACCCTTGTATTTCTTGCAAAGAAACATAGATTAAATTTGGGGGAAACTTTGGAAGCCAAGGCAGTGACAGCTTCAAATTTGGTTCCAGATACAGAGACAGATGAGGTTGTTCAGTGCCTCATACTGCTGAGTTTTCAGTACCTCCGAGGGTGAATATTCCATATTCCATCTGGACAGCCCATTTCAGTATTTGGCTGGCCTCATTGTGAAGATTAATTTCTTTATTTTCAGATAGCATTTCCCTTCCTGCATTTTTTTTACCTCCAAGTCTTTTGCAGTGCACTTCTGAAAAAAATCTTGTCTCTGTGTTTTATATGAGCACTGATTATGAAAGTAAAAGTAAGCAAGGAGATGTTTCCTTAGCTCATGGTCCTTCAGGCTAAGTAAACCCAGTTCTTCCAGATTTCCTGATATGCCATGTGTTCCAACCCCCATAGCTGAAGCTGTAAATGCACTGCTGCTTATAAGGATTCATTGTAAAGCCCTATCAGAATACCTATGCACTTTTCCAGACCTTTCTATGAAATGAAGTCTTTCAGGGCAGGTTGGTTCTTGGTTTTGGTAATTCTGTCTGACACACTGTAGAGCTGGCTTTTATCCAGAGATGTAATGGTGCCTTGCCATTTCCTAGGAAGCCCATGGAAGGTAATGTTTCCTTATACCTTGAATTCCTGTATGCTGTGGTTTACCTGTCTTCCAGATCTCTTTTGTATGTCTTTTTTTTTTCATTTTGTTTGCTCGTTTGAATCTAGCTAAGGGTTTAGCTAGATACACATATCTATTTATGTATGTGTCCTAGGTGACCCAAAATGTGCATTCCATATTTTTTCTACATCATCCACAGCCTGTTTTACTGTTCCTTTAAGACTCAGTGCTGGAAGCAGAAATGGAGTATTTTATCCTGATTCAAGGAAAGGAGATGTGTTATCCTTGCAAAATAGGGAGCACACACCCTGCAAACTCTTTGGCTCTCTCTCGGCTCCCTGTGGGGTTGATTTCCAACACTCCAACTCATAACCTGAGCAGTTGAAATGGCACAAGGCAGAAGGTCTTCTGTTCTCCTGAGGCTCTGGAGAATTTTGTAATGCCTTCACTTCTGCTGCTACCTGCCATTTGTTGTGGGGAGGGGAGGAACCCAATTCACCAGTTCCAGCTGCTGCGCACAGCTGCTGCACCACACCAGAAAGTTGGTCCCTGTCTCTGCAAGTTCCAGCTGCTAAAGGGGGCTGATGCTACATCTGGGGAGTTTCTTCCAGAGGCCTGGAAGCACTTACTCATTTTGGACAACAAATCGTTCTTGGGTGTTTTTGTTTTGCCTCTGTTCTCCATTGCTTATTGTCCGTGGAGTGTTTAAAACTGAAAAGGATGTAACTCATTTTGGAGTCTCCACCCCAAATAATTGTTTTAAGCTAAGACAGTTGGCTGCTCATCTGATGATTTTCTACCACACCCCTTTTGCTGAGAGTCTTTTGTATAAGTCAGTTTTTGCTATATGAGGACAAAATGCAAGAATGGGCATTAAGACACAAGGATGATTATCCCAGTCTTTTCCTGGGCTGCTGACCATCTTTCTCTTGGCTTAATGTAATATTTTATCAAATATCCCTTCTTAACTGGAGCTGTGTGATTGACCAACTGTATGAGTTCTATTTTAACACTTAGAATTTCAGATTAATCTTTGATTAATGGAGCTGTAAATAATAATTTGATCTGAATCAATGTCTTGGACTGCCATATCTTTCAGTCATTCCTATGGTTATACCCAGCTGGCCTGGTGATCCATTTCTGTTGGTTACCTTAAACTTTGTAGTGAACATATCTGAAGTATCTTGCTTATTTTAAAAGACTGTCCTGTATGAACAGTTTGTGCATTAAAACCTTTACTTTTTCTAATGTAATTCCCTGATTCAAGGTCAAGGTCCAGTGACCTTGCAGGCTTGGTATTTGTTCTGACTTTTTCATTTGCATTTCAGAGGAGCATGGGGCTGCACAGTTCTGGTTTTTTTCTAGTCACACACTCCCAATGTCCCCTGGCTAACACCAGAGCTGAACTTCCTTTCAAATGGTGTGAAAGTTTGCTCCAGGCAAGTAAGCTTTTGATCCACTGGATATGACCTGTGGTGTTTCCCTTTCCATTTACATCAGGATGATGTAAGATCCTTGCGGTCAATCACAGAGCTTTCAGTGAATCCATGAGAAGAGTGAAATTAAGTTACTTGTTTTTTACGTTTTTTGGTAACGCTATTAATAAACTGTAAAACAACCTCATCTCATGGAGCTTCAATTCTAAAGGGTCTTTCTTCTCACTCACTTTATAACGCAGCAACTTTGCATGCTTGTCAAATTTTGTGAAAATCAAATCCAAAGCAGAGGAATCTGGGAGTAAAGCACCTACTGAAGCCATAGTGAAGGCTGTTTACACCGATAAAAAAAAGTAATTTTAGGACAGATGGAGAGACTGGAAAAGCATGTTGTGCTACAGATTTCTCTATTGATTTTTTTTTTTTTTTTTTTTTTTTTGCTAGCTTACACTAATATCACAGCTAATCCTGTTTAAAATTCTTATCTACATCTGGGTTTTTTGTTTGTTTGTTTTGAAAAATCCATTGTTAACCTCATTATTATAATGGTTAAAAGATTGCTTTCAAAATTTTTTTACAAGTGTACAAAAGTGTACATACATATCAGTATACTTATTTCTATGTTAAAACTACATTTAAAACGACTGTACTCCTTTGCTTTAAAAGCAGTAGTTCTATGACAGAGAAAATATAGGAATTTTCAGCAATGACAAAGCCTGAATAAAGTAATGACATTAAATCCAAAGCACTCTCTTTTGGTGAAGCTTAGATGAGTATCTCTCCAAAGCTGTCTCTTTTCTAGATGGAAAATTGAGCTACTAAGGCAAATGTCCTTTGCTTCAGTAGAGTTTCATGCTGTGATGGATGAGTTTTGGCTACTAGACAACCTCCTACCCAGAAACTCACTCACTTCTTCTCCTTCATGGGATGGAAGGACAAAGGATTACGAAAAGGAATGAGAAAGCTTGTGGGTCAAGATAAATACAGGAAATCGCTTGTCATTTACTGTTGTGAATAAAAATTATATGAATTTGGGAAAATTAACTTTCTTTTGCATATAACCACTTAAGTGAGAATAAAGTAGATAAAAAACAAACAAAAAAAAAAAAAGTTGGGCATGTGTAGCAAGCCAACAAGGTTTAAATTAGGAGTTCTCATCCATCTGTCAGCTTAGAAGAAACTTATGTTCCTCAAGAAGGTAACACAATGCACTAGGCTAGATATAGTCTATTTCCTGAAAGTGCAGAGAATATATAAAAAATGCAAATGTTCTTCACTGACTTTGGATAAATGTTTATTGAAATATTTGGGAGCTAACTTTTTCTTAATATCACAGTGGCGAGAACACACAGAAAGAAAATGAAACATATCAAAGATTTTTAGCCTGTTTCCACTACTCCCTGCCTTGAATTCTTATTTTTCATAACCTTCTTGTGCACACTAGTCATAAATCTTACCTTTATGAAAGTGAGGCTCTTGAATAAGAAGAAAAATGAGACATCTAAGGAGATGATACAAGTCTGGCAATTTGGATGCTTCCTTGGGAGAAAAAAAGTATATTTTAGATACCTTTACATTGCTGGATTAAATATTTCTACAAGGATGAAGTCCAGACTCCATTATGAAGAGTCTTTTATACAATGAGAGGCTGAACAAGCTGGGAGTGTTCAGCTTAGAGAGAGTATGAAAGTGAAATCCCATCCATGCATTTTGAAATAATCATGCAGGAAGTTGTAGGAAATACCCAGTGAGAAATGACCTGTTGTTCTGGTTTTGACCAGGACAGGGTTAACTTTTGGAGCAGCCAGGATGGGCACAGCCACAGCAGTGGGCTTACTTGATACTACTTCATGCCATGCACAGGGAGGATGGCAGGGAGTTTAATTCTTTCTGGTTTGCCAGAATGTGGAGCTGGGCAGCACAGAGTCCTGGGTGTCGTGTGTGAATCACTCACCTGTCTTGTACATTTTTAGCATTACTGTTTTTATTGCTCAGTTTCTTATTTCATTGCTGTTTCTAGTAAATTGTTTTTTTTATCTCAGCCTGTGATATTTACTTCTTTGTGCCTCCAATTCTCCTCTCCATTCTGCTGCAGGGGGAGGGGAACAGAAGTGAGTGTGCAGTGTATCATTGGAGTATTTCAATGGGAACACTAAACTGGGGAGTACCACACCTAAACTACCACACCTGTCCTCATACAGATGCTCATGTGAGAGCTGAGTCTTCTCTCTGGAGTCTTCTCTACACAACCTGTTTTAAATATAGGCTTGTTTAGGGGGAAAATGCTCCTTTGCTTCCAGTTCTAATGAGTTGCAGAGAGATTTGGAGGAAACAGCAAGGTGTATGCAGTGATATTTATTAGCAAAACTTAATGTCTTTGAGAGCCTCAAATGTGCAAATTTTGTATGCAACTCACACAGCATATAATTTTTCCCTCACTAATATACAAAGATATCATAACAACCCAAGAGAATAATTCAGTGTGTACGAGTTTGTGAATAGAAATTGTGGTCAAATTTTCTGTATTGGAATTAATGTACAGATCAGGATACTTAGATGATGCAATGTCAAAGTAGAGTGAAGATGAGATTGTGAAAGCCTGGGCTTGAATTAATTTGTGCCATTTCTAACTGTAGCTTAAAATCTGTGGTAGGTCTTACCAAAACCTTCTCATGCTCATAAATGTAACAGAGAAAGAGCAAAGGTTTGAATGGTTAGAATTTGGGCAAAAAACAGGATTATATAAGAAGAAATGCGGTTTTTATTATTCCCATAAAAAAATATATATATCCCAAACTAAACCAAAATCCCTGTATAGTCCATATATCCCTTCTGGAAATAGAATTTCTATCCATTTAATACCTGGCTATAAGATATCTTATTCTATTGGGTAAATTTTCATTTGAAATGCCTGCTGAAGTGATGAAAAGGTAAACTAGTGACACAAAACTTAATGTGTATTTGCATTTCTTATTTATTTTCATCTTACCCAGAGGGCATATTTAATGTACACAGACAATGCAAACAGAGGTATCCAAATGAGTCTGTATCATAAAGATGTATTGGGTTTCTCAGCTATCTCCCCTGGTAAATTCTCTTTCTTGGATCTAATTGGAATTCAACAAATATAAGTTATTATTTTATTTTGAAGAAACCAACTGCTGAAAGGAAAAAATATCAATTGAGATTTCTGGGCAACGAGAAAATGTTCAATTGTCATAGTATTTGATTTTAAATTAAAGCTTTCATCATTAAAGGATTTGTTGAACTGTAGAAAACACATATAGATTACAGGGAATTAATTTATGGAAAATACAGTGTCTGAAGCCTCTTCATTATTTTTTACACACTTGCCAGCAATTTTTATCATCCCTACTCCTTCTATGTTAAGTTAGGCAGGGATAGCGAGAAGGCTCCATGGAACACTGTGATATATGAAAATGTTATCTCTCAGAGCCATTAGAAAATACATTGAACTAGATATGTTTGGTTTGGGAGACCTGTATTTAATCAATTTCAATCATCTCTATGTCACTATTGCAAATTTTGTACTGACAACCTTCAATTTTATGGTATTACAAGTTTGATTTCATGATCTATATATTCTCCTAAAACACAGTAAAAGATTATGAGGAAGATAACAGACCGTGCTATTGCATCCTCCATAAGCTTATAACTTTTCCTGAAAGGATCTCAAATAAAGGCTTTTAACAACTGAAGTTAGTTCTTCTTGTTACTGGGAAATTAATGGAAAAATCATATTTGATCAGCAAAGTAGGAAAATTCAGTTAGAGGTGGAATATTCCCCAGAAAAACAGTGACATTAGATGCAGAACAAAGTATATTTTCTTAGGTAGAAGAAAGACACTCTATGAAACTCCACTGCAGGTGCGCAGCCAAGTTGTGATTTTTTTCTTTTAATGAGCCTTAACCCATCCATTAGTGCAGAGAAACAGTGAACAGTATATGACTGCCAGTTCAAATCTAATAGTTACTTCAGCCTGATTGAAAAAAAAAAAAAAAAAATAGGTCTAGCTAACTAAAATTAGTAATTAATTTAAAAATGTTGGATGAAACCTTTTCCTACTCACATCAATAGCAAAATTCTTGTTGATTTCAAGAGATAAAAAATTTTTGCCTTTAAATTTACATTGTGTGGAAAAAGCAAAACTAAACAGTGTTGCTGGCATATTTTTTGGTTCCTGAAAATCTGAATGCTACACAAAATAAAAGTTTAGTGATATATCGTTTACATGATACTGAAATATCACATTAAGATGAGAATATGAAATATATATATATTTTTTTTAAATGTGTGGACATATCTGTATTAAGATAGTCTAAAAGAGCAAATTTAAGGCACATCTCTCTTGAAGTTTCATAAAAACATAGAATACATGTTCTTAAAGGTTACATGCAAATTTCAGTTTTATTAAAAGGTCGCTAACTTTGTATTTTCTTTGTCAAATTGACTGTTGTTTTTAAAGTAGTCATAGAAAACAGAATACATATATATGTATATATATATATATATATATATATCACATTGAAAGTATAGTTTTAAAATAAGAAAAATCCTTCTGATGCAAACAGACTGATTTAATGAAATAGATTACATATCAACATTCCTCTAGTACCACAAAAGGAAGTAGCTTTGTTTGTATGTGGTTTGTTGTTTTTTTGTTTTGGTTTTTTTTTTGGGTTTTTTTTTTTTTTCAGAAGACGAAGCTTAGGCTTACAAGTGCTATTCATTTAGTCACACTATTATTTTTTTCAGATGATTAAGTGAAATTCCCCCATAGAAGGTGAGGTTGTCAGAGCAACAATTGCGAAATGTCATCCAAGTGTCCAGTTATAGGCTCACATATGAAATCATGAATCTCCTGGTAAAAGTATAACTACAGTGAACAATTTTTGATCAAACCATGTGCTTGTATAAATTAGGATCAATAACATTGCACAGCAAATAAATCTCCAAAGAATCAGTTCTCTTTTTCCATGAAAATAAGTAAATAAATGAAGAACTGGAATTCTTGGATAATTGGTATTAGGATTTGAAAATAAGGATTATAATGAAAGTGTAATAAAATTTTATCTATAAATTCATAAACAGAATTTATTTTATACATTGAGAGTATTTGGGTTGGATTATGGTTTTATAAAAACCATACTTGGAATACCAAACCACACTTGGAATATGGTTTTATAAAACACTTGATATTTCATTTCACCAAAGGGGACTTCCTTAAAAAATATATTGTGAGAAAAACAATCTTTACGACCCTTGGGGTTTTTTTTTTTTCTGTCATCTTCCCTATTTTTGGTATACAGACTCTCTTTTAAATTTGCTTAAGACCAAAAACTTACACTGGCAGGTGTTTATATTTGCAATTAGGTCCATATTTTACACAAAAGACAATCTGAAGTAACTTTTATGAGAGATTTTGGAGAAAACTATAACACGTTTTTAAAGCCTGAAACCTTTTCTCATTCAGAGTTCTGACATGAAAAATCAGCCTACAATCTCTAAATCATGTTAATTAGGAGAAAAGAAACAGAAAACCAGTAATATCTTTCTTACTAGCAAGAGCAATACTAGCAGCTGATAGATAACAGTACTTATCTTAAATATTTTGTGAATTTCTGCCTCCTGAAAAAAAAAAAAAAAAAACCAAAACCGAAACAAAAACAAAAGTGTTACATAGTTTTACTAATTAGGAGAAAACATAAAATTATGGAGACTTATTGAATATTCCATATAATTGTGCCAGAACAGCCTATCAGGCTAGCCACTATTTTTTTTTCACAGCAGATTTTGCATCTGCTTAGACTTTCATAAATACTTTAATAAACCAAATAAGGAAAGTCAATTTCTGTGTTATTAACCACTCTTTTCCACTATGAGTACAACATGCACATTTTGCTTTACACTAAGGCATTTTCACAAGAAAGTCACAGTTATGTTGTTTTCTTCCAACTATTCTTAACTGGTGGCTGATATCAGTTGCCTCTGGAGACAAAATGTTGCTGTCATGAAAAATTCTGTACACATAGAGTTCTGTACATTGCAACAGGACTGCAATGTTCAATTGCTCTTGAATCATTTTGTTCCAAGTGGACATGATTTGGTTGGAGCTGCAGGGAGCCATTACAGTGACAATATGTTCTTTCTATTAAATATTGGTGTTTTATAGAATCCCACACCAGTGGTTTTTTCATTCTGAGAAACTAGAGTTATGTTAGGAGTGAATGCAGCTCTGTCTTTGCATATGTACTAATAAATTATGGTACTTCTTATTGAAGGTGAATAGGGTAATAAAAACTAAGAGTAAAGCATATATCTCAGCAAATCATAAAACCATATAAACAAAGAAAACAAGAATCATCTGTTGGCAACAACAATAACATAACCACCAAGAGAAAATTGTGGTTTGTTTTTTTTTTTTTTTTTTTTTTTTTTTTCAAGGTGGCATTGAACATATATTTCTACTTTAGCAGTGATATTCAGGAATAGTCTGCTCCAGTCTTATAGCAATAAAGTTGAATGGTAGAAGGACTCAATTACAATATGTGCATGGAAAGTATTTTAGGGATACCTACTCTATCTGGAAATTGTGGAGATGTAGTTCATGGTTTCAAAAACACCAACCATTCACATTCAACTAAGAGAAGCAGTTCCAAAAACCTGGGCCGAACAGAAAGTCATGGACTTTATTACCAAATTATTGGCTTCTTTAAGACTGAATTAAAATTGCATAATATATTTATTCTCTGACTCAAGTCTCCATACATTTCTGGCTATTGAACACTTTCAGAAAAAAGTTGGAAATATTTGTCTCGGAAATACTACTACATAAAACCTGGATAGACACTGGAGATATGGCTTCAAATCTTTTCGTGAAGGACTTATAACTGTTGCCTATATCGAAGCCAAACCTGTTGCTAAAAGTCTATGATGGCCACTCAGGAAACTTGACTGCTTCTTGTAATACCAATTATAAATTAATATTTAGGTTTCTTGGGAAGAGGCTTCCCAAATGCTGACTTCCTCCACAGAGGAATGTCTTTAAGGCAGTTAATCATTTAGCAATAGGAATAAATATCCACATTAACTTTTTAAACAAAAGACAAAATTCCTTGTCTTGCTTTTAATGGGAACAATTCCTGAAGCATGAATTGGTCATCCTCACACAAATTAAAATATTGCAGTGGGGCAATGTGCAGTGACAAAGTTAAAAACCTAGAAACTGAAAGTAAGAACTTGTTTTTATTCACAACATGTCTAAACATTCTTTGGTTTTACTGTATGCAAATTTAAGACTGATTATAAACTTATGTTTATTTTCTCACCAGTTGATCAAACTTCCAAATTACTCCAATACTAAAAACCTGCACAATATTTTTCTTCCTCATTTCAGTTTTGTTTAAAGAAGATAAACTATTTTAATTGCATGAGATTCCTACTTATTTCCAATTAAAATCTGTTCTTCACAAACACAAAACATAATTTTTCTTAAGAGCTTAATTTCTAAACAAACAGTACATGATAAATCAAAGAGTGTTTTGACAAGTGTTTTACAAGGCTTTTTTTCCAATTCGATTTTTAAAACCATATAACTTTGTTACTTTGAAATGAGCTATAATTATTTAAAATGTGACAAGAGAAACTTCTCCTAAATTTTTGTTTGCAATTATTTTCAGCTGCACATGAAGCACGTATGTGTAGATTAAAAAGGTAATATTCAATTCACAAGGTCAAATTCAATTGCCTTTTGTTGTTTCCTTCTTGTTTTGGTTTTATTGACACAATTTCTGGGGTATATTACTATTTTACAAGTGTAAGAAGAGCAGTATTTTGCTTATAAAGATTAAATTATTAATTTCATTACTGGCTATATGCATTGTCAAGATGAAGACTATCTAGACAATTATAAATAGTAATATTTCCTTGCAGAAGTTATTATAGCAAATATAACATTTAAGCTGTCATAGGTACAAGGTGTTAAAATGAGAAACAAGAAATGGATTCTAGTCTGATACCACCTGGGTATCAGGAAACACCTGGTCTTTCTCATCAGATGTTTGCCTGATACAGTTGAAATACCTTTGGTGATGTATCTTGCACAATAATCCAACAAGCTTTTTCAATGTTTTACTTTTCACATTGTCAGAGCATACTATTTAATTTTTTTTCCTACTTTACCATTATTTTACCATCTTTGATACATATTGTTTTAATTATTAGAACTGTTGACATCACTGGGAAGTTTTTCTATATGTTTAGAAAATCAGACTGCTTCAGGTGGTGGAATTAAAACTGCTAATAAGAACTGCTCAGGTTTTCCATTAAGGAATTTTATCATTCATAGAGCATATAATCTTATTTTCCAAAGTGAAGATGCATATTTTTAATAGCAATAAAACAGAATATTGTGAATAAATAATATGAGAGTGAATGTTTCTCCTCTGTACATGTTCAGTTTCACTTATATTAGAGGCAATAACACAAGCATTTTCAGCAGAAGTAAGCAGGAATAGCCAGATTGCCTTCTCTGGAGCTGGACTTCTCATCACAAATGACAATTCTGCTTATTGTCTTCCAAATAAGAAAATGTGTTTTCTCCACCATTCTTAATTCTTTTTAAAGTACATATTCTCATTGAAAATATACAGAATTCTTATTTATCAAACAAACATGTTGACAAAGTAAACATTTTGTTCAGTTTGTTTTTTGTTTTTTTTTTTAATAAAATTTAAAAATCTAGAGGTTTTTTTCAATAATAAAGATATATAAGTAAATCTTTAACCCCTTGGACATTTGAAGTGCTGAGTATTCAGATCTGTGGGACTACCTTCCATGCGTAAAAATAGCAGAGTCTGAACATTTGATCTAACAGGATATCTAATTTAGGGAATGCTGACTTACACCCTTAAGTTTCCCTCTGTCTCTCCATTATTTGCCAATGTATATAAATGGTAATGTCAGATGTAAACATCATTACCCTTATGAAATGTAGATATATGACGATACTTCAGCATCTAGAAAACTATACCAATTGCTGACAGATACATAAAATATTTCATGTGCCTACTCTGGGACATGACATTTATGTTAAAAAAAAACCAAAAAAACCAATAAACAAACCAACAAAAAACAAACAAACAAACAAACAAACAAACAAAAAAAAAACAAAAAAAAAAACAAAACCCAAAAACAATGCAGTTTGCCATGAAATTGCATGCAGGCATCAAACCATTCCAGTATAAGATCTGTGGGATCTCTCAGAAATGTGCTTTACAGGGCCATGTGAACCTGCACAATGGGGAGAAACCCATAAATGTAACTCCTCTGAGGATATGCATGATCCCACTTTTGAGAAAAAAATCTTACACAACTACATAGTAAAAATAGTTTTGACATTGTTACTTCTGTGGTTCATTTATATGAATGTTCCTCTCACATCCATGAGACAATGAGGAAAAATTGAAGAAAAACAGTAGGAATGTAAGTAATTGGAGAAATGAAAAGGAATTACGCATTAACCTTTATCAAAAATTATATGGTGGGAACTGATAATTTGATAATTTTGAATCAAAGTGACCATGCTTTACACTAAGTTCTGTCCTAAATCTGTGCTTATGTGCCACAGGAAGAGTTTCAAGCCAAGTAGTAGCAGGAATTTCTCCTTGTATATTAGTCCTGCAACCTTGAACTTTAAAGAAGAGTGGAAAAAGCAATTTAGAATACTGTATAAATTGCACAGTTTTACTAGAAACTGCATACTGTGAAACAGATGCTTGTTCAAAAGTTACCTGATTGTTCTCTTCAGAGAATAATTTCAAGATTAATTCAATTCATTTGCTTCAGCAATTCAGCAATGTCTCATCTTCTCATTGTCTGGTCTGTATTACTTATGATTCCTCTCTATAATAAAAAAAAAGAACAATTTGTTGCTAGAAGCTTTGTAAGAGAAGGATATCTGCATCTCTTATTCAGCAAATAAAAAATGTGGAGAAAAATAATTGCAGCATCCTGGGAGGTAGTAGTCCTTTAATAGCAGTATTTTAACTTCACTAGAGACCAAGTGAATGTCAAAATTTTCACTTTACTGTCAAATTCAGTTTCCTCATCACTTCTTAAGATCCTAGGAAAATGTCAAGTAAATCCAACACAATTAGAGGTATCCTTGACTGAAAGACTATTTTCCCTGAAGAAGTTATTAAAAGAACATTTTAGAGGCAGTTTGCTCAGTACCTGTGAAGAATTGATAGCTTGTACTTCCCCTGTTCTTCAAAGGGGGAAAAAAAAAGGAAAGAAAAAAGAAAAAGAAAGAATTGCTTTTGGCAGTGAGAACCTAGAGGCTGACGCCAGCAGAATACAACATGATGTGGATCCAAGAGTGCAAGCATGTTGCTTTCATCTGGAACCCATATTAAGTATATTATTCGCAGCTCGCACACTGAACCATCAGTGGCATACCTACAATTCTGCTACTTGAACATGTAAGAGTATTTTTGGAATTCAATCTCCTTTTTAAAAAATATATTAATACAAAATTTGAGTTTATCTTTTATAATTATTGTGATGGTGTGGTGCATATTACGTATATTCCTACATGATTTCCCTGAGGAATTTTGTGACTTAGGCTGAGGCGTAGGCTTTGCTTGTGCCCTTGTCTGTGACAAGTGGGTTTGGAATGAGATTATCTCTAGGGTCCTCTCAAACCCACACCATTCTGTGATTATATGATTTTATGTTACGTCTTGATATAACAGCATGAAACTCTTTTAGACTGAGATTCAGATATGGCAGTCTTTCCAGTTAATGGAATGCCTCTACAGGGCATTGGGCAGGTAATTTGATATGCAAAGTAATATCAAATTATGTGTCATAATATTTTTGTCAAGGAAAATGTTACAATTTTAATATCTGCTATTTCCAGGGAAAACAGAGAAAACCCAAACCAAAAGAAACAGAACCAAACCATACCATCATTCCATTTAGCTGGAAACCCCAGCTAAAACAACTGTTCTCCCTTCTCCACCCTGCAACCCCTTTCTAAAGCATTATGAAGGTATTTTATAGGCCAAAAGTAGCTTAATGACATATTGTATGGGTTACATTAACTTCTTAGGCAAAGAACTGTTAAATAAGAAATTTTAACATAATAAAAATTAAATTTTTAAAGCAACAAAAATTTTTAAAATCTGTAATTCAACATTGCTTCTCTTCTTTATAAGCCTATATATACAACTTTACTTCTGTGAATATTCCTGTTTAACTCTTATACATAACTTAAGCAAAAGAAATAAGAGCTTCTTCTATCTATATTTGATGAATAAGTAGAAGTAGAGGTAAATTCTTACAAGTTATATTGGTAATGTAAATCACATGTTAATACATGAGAATTCTTTAATGAATATTCATACATAAACTACATTGCCCAAAGGTAACAAATAATATTATATTGGCTTCAATAAAGAGTGTAATTTGAATCATTAACTCATATAAATGTACTGGGTAGGTTTTTAAATACATTATAAAATAACTTACATCTTTTGTATACTTTCTCCATCTTGTCTGCTTTCATTTCAAACCCAAATTTATTTGGTTAAACAAATAAATTAACAACCAGGCCAAAAAAATTATGGAGATCTTTTTTCAAGTAAATTGATACATCTTAATGTACATAACTACGGAATAAATTAACTCTTATCGCTGTGCTAGTACTGTGGATTTCTATTATATATGACATGTAAAAAGATGCCTAATCTTTCTTTTTCTCTTAACCTATGTCTCAATTTTTTCAACAATAATCCCTCTCTAAACTTCATCTAAGAAGAAAAGAAATTGACTTTGTTTTAGCTCACATATCTTGTCTTCCCTAAAGCATTTAATCATCTTTGAGAACAATTCTGCAATCAAATTATCTGACAGAATTCAAGTAGCACTGTCAGCTTCTCAACAGAGAAGGATGATGGTCAGCCTCACATGAGCCATTAAAGGTTTTCACTGGCATTTACATTTACTGGTCCAAGCCCCTTAAATCAAACAAAGGGATCTGTATGTAAGCAAATGTGCACTCACATATTTTGTGTCCCTTGTGGCTCAGACCATTAGATAATCTTTAGCAGCAGTGGAAATCTTCAAGAGTCCAGAGTCTCATAAGATCAAGACCTTCTGTACATATATGATGATCATTCTTTCAGCAAATATCAAGCCAGTTGCATTCTTCTTTCACATATTTAAGCCCCACAGATTATATTTTTGTGAATGAATTTCTCTTATTGGGGACCATCTAAAATAGACCTCTTTTCTTCAAAATGGCTACACTCCTAATTATCCCCTTCCTTCTCTTCTCCCTATGTCCTTGTTATTCTAGTACTTTGCATTTAAGAACTCCATATCTAACAGACTGAATCACAGTAACAAACATGCCAGATCAATTGTTCTGTACTTGAACAATTTCCCTGTAGTTTAATTATTTCCCACGGTAGTGAACAAGATACCCTTAGTACTTTTTTTCTGTATTTTTTTTTCTGTAACCTTTTTTCTTTATTTTAATTCTTCAATAAACGAGGTATGTGGGGGTGTAGTTGTTTTGTTTTTTTTTTTTTTTTTTGTTTGTTTGTTTTGTTTGGTTTGGTTGGTTGTGTTTTGTTTTGTTTTTTGGTTGATTTGGTTTTGTGTTCTTGTTTGTTTGTTTGTTTGTTTGTTTGTTTTGTTCGTTGTTTTTGTTTGGTTTTCTTTTTGCATGCAACTGATATATTTTTAAACCTGATGATTTCCAAAAATGAAAACCCTTGAAGGGAAAAAAAAAACCAAAAAAAAAAAACAAAAAAAAAAAAAAAACTTTTTTTTTTAAGTAACAGGAACAATTTTGCTGCCTGGAATTGTTTATGAATGATGAGCTTATTGCCAACTTGGATAAAGTCTCCCCATAGCACAAGCCTTCATATTGTAGTGATTGCAGAGAATCTCAGTGACCTCACAATAGGAATTTGGAGCTTTCAGATGGGAAGTTGTACAGTACCAGATCCTGCATCACATGTATTTGTCTCTAAATTTGGTGTTTTATTGGTGAGTTTTATCTTACATCAAATGCTAATATTTGAATTGGATGATACAGTGTAATGATAAATTCACAGTCTACCAGTCTACACATTGATGTGGAACTGTGTATTCTCAGGCATGTGTAGAATCCTGCAGTATGGATGAACCACTCTCTTTCATTCTTTGTAGAAAGTACCTGAAAATATAGACAAACAAACAAAATCCCCTAAGACTTCTTCACAGTCAAAGGCAATATATTATACAGAAAAATCGGAATTTCATTAGGTAGAATTAATATTTAGCCTCTATTATGTGGGTTTCAGAGGCACTCGGATAACTATGAGTTAAAAGAGACATTCTGCTAGTAGAAATCAGGTCAATTTTGTAATTGAATAATAATTTGAAAAGTCTAAGAAAGTAGTCCTGCCACTTTCCCAGTACAAAACTAGTAAATGTACCATGAACTGCTAGCATTTGCAAAGTTTCCAAAATTCCTATATATATTGCATTTTTTGTTCAAATTTTGTTCATGTGGAGAATTTTACAAAGGAAAGGAGAGCGACATTAGTTTTGATTAGCAGATTGTGGTTTTATTCCCTTACTTTGCCTAAATTAAAATATTATGGTTGTAATTTAATTTTAATGAATTATTGGCATTCTGTTTAAGTTGAGAGCTGGAAATGCTAACTGATTTCAAATGAAGTTGAACAAGTGTTAAGTTTACATTGAAATTAAGTTTAATTTCCACCCTCTTCTCCTCTTGGCATGGGCTTAGACTCAACAGAAGTTTAACAACAACCTCTTTAGTTCTTTTGTTCAGCTGAAATCCTAAGTATATCCATTTAACATAAAGCTGTTACAGATTCTATGTTTAATCCAGTAAAAATCTATTTCAGTATCTATTTCCTGATTTCCAATTTGATACTGAAAAGTCCAAACCTGAAAATAATCTCGACTATCTGATCCCTGTCCTTACAAGAAACCAAATATGATGATTCTCAGAAAAGAATTAAACACAACTTTTTTTCATGGAGGCCAAGTCAACATTTTGAAATAAGATTATCATCCAGAGCCATTGAAAACACTGATGCCAAACAGTTTGTTGGAAAATAAAGTCAACAATTTCAAGTCTGGGAAACAATACCAAGGAAATTATAAATAAGGATAAAAATAAATCCCAAAGTAAGGGAAAGGTTTTCTGAAACATCCATGGAAAATAAAGAATATTGAAAATTTTGCCCGTGTTCTTGGTTACTGATCTAACCTTTAAATAGTAACTCTGTGAGTGCATCACTCTACATTACCATGTACAGATATTAATCTAGGTCCCTAGGAACCAATAGAGGCACATACAATTTCCCTCCAAATGTCTGTAAAGTATCTGCCTATTTCAACTGATTAAGTTTTTAATTTTATTTGTTTATTTTTGCACTTGACACATATGAGATATTTTGTGCAGCACCTCATATTTGGGCTCAAACTTGGCAGTGGGTAACCTAAATCCGTTAGAGGTAATAGTGATCTGATAATAATTTAAAAGTTATAATTAAATCAGTATCGAATTATTACTGTTATAGTTCCATTACTTTTATACAGGTATTGAAATTTCACAACTAAAACTGTATGCATATTCCTTTAATGATCACATACTAGGAAAAGTAATCCTTCATTCATAAAATATACATTGGGTCGTGACCATTTCTCTAATGGTAGCTCGTTATCTATTTGAGAATATTATGAGCTTAAAATTCAAATTATAAGAAATTAGAATAAAAGACAAGAATATCAGAGAAACTGTGACCTAATTTAAGTGAAATTGAACCCAGGATTATTTGTGGAAGGGACTAAAAGTAGTGGAATAGACACTAGAAACCTTGCTATCTCTTTAGGTCAGTTTTAGAAGAAACCTCTGACATTCAATGCTGTGAAGAAAATGTCTTCAACTTGAAAATAAATTCATTCCAATCCGTGGTGGGGGTGGGGGAGAGGGAAGTGGCAGGATGTTGTTTCCTTGTTTTAAAATACATTTATTTTACTAAAATCCATAAAATGTGTAGGCCACAGTCTAAGACCTTTTCACTGACTCCTGTTCAGACAACAAAAAGCTGACAAAATCATCCTGATCTGTTTAAAGGACCTGTGTTAACCTTGCTCAATCAGTGCTAATTGTCTGCATCCCTAGCTATAATATTTTCACAGCTTTTTCACTTCAATTTATATTATATATATAATATATATATATATAATAACATATCCTTTTTCGGACTGGGGCATCCCTACTCAGTTACTGAGAACTGGCTTTGCTTCATTTTTTGAAATAGACAACTGGAAACTTGTTTAACCTTTCTTCTGTGTTCTGTTCAACATAGAGAAAAAAAAATAGCGGTTTTGCAATGTAAATATATTATTAGGTGCAATTTCATGCTTTGGAAGATCATATGTCTACATAAAAAAGAGGCAACAAATCTTCCCAAAATATCCAATATAAAAAAACCCCTTGTGACTAATTACAGTCTAACCTGTATTTAAATTTAACAAGATGCATGATTATCCTGAAATAAACATAACCAACTTAAAATCTACCATGCTTACAGTCAAAATACCTCAAGCTATAATAAATACTTCATAATTTCCATCTCATTTGGTAACCATGGAAATGTATGTATTTTGGTAGATGGATCACACTATATTCTGGTGATGTGTTTTGTTTTTAGGGAGTGATGCTTCTTTTCTTTTTATGGTTTATTTGTTGGGGGTTTTGGGGTTTTTTTGGGGGGTTTTCTTTTGGGTTTTTTTTTGGTTATTGCTGTTGTATATTAATGACAGCCAGGTCATCACTGAAATGAGCTTCTTTTTAACCCATGAAGAGCTTGTTTTCTTCTCTGCTCATGAAGAGTGCTGTTAACAAGGTCAGAATTTACAATTTAACCAGGATATTAGATCTTTTTTGTATTTCAGAAGAAAGAAATGCTAAGAGGCTTTTTTTTTTTTTTTTTTTCTTACCATGGCAATGAAATGAGTTCACAAGGATTGTTTCATAGTGTGACTGCCACCTTGAGCTTTTCATTAAAAAAATATTTAGAACAAAGCAAAGCTGCTTCGTCAAATAAGACTCAAAGATGTTTTCAAGACCTGTTTACCAGTCCTTTGTCATCTGAGGTTCTTTTCACAGTGCAGTCAAACCAACAAAAGAGTGCTGTAACAAGTGGGTTATGAAACAAAAAGATAAAAGAACCATCACCTCAAATTCCTGCAAAGAACAGAATTGACTGAGATGGTGACATATTGGCCAACAAATACCAACAATAATGCAACAATAGCACAGCATAACATTTGGCTACATTTCCTGGGTCTTTTAAAAGTTGATAGTTTCCTTTTGTGACAGCATTAGTCTTTTTAAGTGTCAGCTACCTCACATTGTTACTAAATTTGTCAAATGTGTTTGCTATTTCAAAACCTATGTTATAGACTTCTGAAAAGTCTCCTCACCTGATGGAACTAATAAAATTAAGAATAATTACATTGAATAATGTCATGGGTTTAAAACCTGATTTTTCCCAGTTTCCCAGCCAATGCACCAAAAATGTCGTGGTTTAGACTGTGCTGAAAGCCAAAAGCACTGCACCCACGACATTCCCTCCCTTCCCCCCACCGGAGAGGGAGAAGGGAGAACAAAAGCCCAATTAACACGAAAATTTATGGCTTTCAGATAACATAACGTAATTGAGAGAAAGATACGTATGTGCTCCAAAGAATGGTCAGACAGGCTGAATAACTTAAGTTGCAAAATAGATTTATTACTACAAACTACTAAGAATACTACGGCACTGGGGAGGGGAACGGAGATGGGGACAAGTTTACAAGGAGAAGAAAAAAATTAAAAAACGGACATTTTAAGACACCTGTTATCCTTTCCAGGACCTGTCTCTTTCCCAGGTCCTCTCTCTCCATCCCCATGTTTTCCCGCACACACAGGGAACAGGAATGAAAATCTAACACAGATCAAACCACTCATTACAGTTGTCGTCCATCATCATAGGAGAAACATTCTTACAGCTCCAAGCTGTGGAAGTTTTTTTCCCAAGAACAGTCAGTGTATAACTGCTGGTGGCAAGAGAGTTTTCCTTTACCTCGTAGGAGAAAAGAAAGAATGTCTTCCAAGGCCAAACTGTGTTGTTTCAACAGTGTAAGACCACTCTCACAAACCTCCTGGCACAGCACAGCTTCTTTTAAGCATCCACTTACTTCAGACGTAGGGCGCAGGCATCTCCTCCTCCGCGCAGAGCACAATTTCTTCTCAGCATCAACTTGTTTCAAACGTCGGGGGGGGGGCCAAGCCTCTTCCCCCTTTTTGGCAGTTTAGTCCAGTACTCAAAAGCCAGGTTTTTTTTCCTCAGAACAAGGTTGCTCTCTTTTCTATACAGGTCTTCTCATCGATGAAAATAGTCCTTTCGAAAACAACTTATTTTCTCCATGCTCAAGAACCACAGTAACAGCACAGCAAGCCATTACCATCTCTTCCTTACTGTGATCTTTGGGTCTCCATTTTTCTTCTTACATCTCCTCACCCTCCTGCTCTGTTTTTTCCCCAGTGCATGATACTAAAACTACATTCTAACAACCTAAGAACTACATAGCGCCGCGCCTGTCTTGTTCTGAATTCTTTCTTAAGTACCAGATAATGCGCCATCACAGAAGTGTAACCAACCTGTGCAATTGGCCCAGGCCTGATGGGCAGCCTGTCCATCAACCTCAGAGCCATAATGGATTGGCTCTAAAACACAGGGGGTAGGGCTCCTTTTGCTGGAGAAGAAGGAGAAAATTTCTAGAACTTCTTCAGAGGAGCCATCTTTGTGGTTTCTGGGTTCCATCCCCCCACCACCAAAAAAATCGAACTGAGTAAAATCATGACAACTATTAATATAATAGTCATAATAATTGACTACATTGTGTTCAAAAATTTCACTATTTGCTCAGCAGGAGGTGAAGTGCTCTTCATTTCTATCATCTTTATCTCTCTTCTCAACATAAAAAGGTACAGTGATGATGGTGACAGTGAGTAATGAAGTACAGTTATCTGCGGTAATTTTTGGGACACTGGGCTTCTTTTTTACTGAAGGTGTTGGCATTTGTTTGTTGAAGAGGTTATGTGTTTATCAGATAATTGTAGTATAAACTTCAGAGAAGACACCTCATTTCCTGTTGAGTGTGTTCAGTGAGGCTATTTTATTTGTCAGAATGAAAATCAATGGGCTCATTCAATACTAAAAATCAATTTCTTCCATTTAGATTACACTGCTTTTATGTGCTTCATTGTGTGTAAACAGGCTCCTCACTCCTCAGTTTATCTTATAATTTATCCAAAAACAGGAAGACAAATACCCAAGTTTTGGGGTTTGTTTTTGTTTTTGGTTTTTTAAATCTGCTGTATATTTAAAAAAAAAAAAAAAAAAAAAAAAAAAGAGGTAGAACTGCTCGAAATATATAATGTTTCTTTCTGAGGATCACCATTTTAAAATGCTGTTTGGGAAAAATTCAAGACTGAAGGTTTATAATTTACAGAGGAGAAAGGAGATAGTGTCCAACAAAAAACTTTCAAATTGCCTACTTTACATTTACACTATATTTATTTAAATTGCATTGGAACAAACTATTTTGAAATGTTGTCTTAGTAAATGTTGCTGTAATAATGACATTCCCATGAAATATTTTTTTTAAAATGTGGGATTAATGTACTGCTATAGAAGGTGCAAAAATATTTCATTTAGCTTAACTTACCAGTTAAGAAAAAAATACTAAATATATGTAGAAAAAACTGTGAAATATATGTGTAATAATAACACTAAGCATATTTAATAGAGATATATGAGATTGCCAGAGCTAAGCAAGATGTTTATTAATTGTGTACAAGAATCACTATTATGCCATAAGGTTATAAGACATTCTGTTTCATTTCTGCCTCATTTGCTGTATAAACAAAAGGAATAATAATAGAAATAATGATGAAGCAATGATAATGCATGCAATATAAAGCTAGTTATAGTATTCATGGTGTTACAAGAATAATTTTAATTTCTTTTAAAGGGAGTAAAACTCTTTTATATTGGCCGTATATCTCCTGATTTATTTGAAAATTTGTACAGTTCAGGGACAAAGCCATAGATCCTAAAAGCATATGCAAATTATAATAGACTTAAACAGTGATTTCTACAAATGTAGGGGACTATATTTTGAAAAAAGGAACTGGTATTAAATACAAAATGAACTTGGTCAAATGCATTTTAATAAATGGGGACATATTGCTCCAGGAAAGCCTGAACCCAAGTTCAATACAGTGCAATAATTCAAAATGAAAGATTTCACATGCTTACATGTGCAAACAGAAGTAGGAGAATGAATCTTGGATGCAGTAATAAAGTAAATAAAAAGTCTCTTTCCTGACTGTAGCTTTACACATCTGACTTATAGAGTCCTTTGATTTAAGGTATAAGAAGATGATAAAAACAGAGCAAATAGAGGCAGCTAACAGACATATCACCATGTGGACGTGGAAAAGAGCTGGAGATGTTGTCGAAGGCAGCACAGGACTGACCTGTAACAGGACTGATATGACTGCAGCAAATACACCAGGCACAGCAGAGCTATGATGGAGAGAGGACAGGGCACCCAGAGCCAGAGCTGCAGGGCTGCCTGGTGGCTGTCACAGAGCTGGGGCTGGCAGAGGGACTGTCCCTGACCATGGGACCTGGCTCTGCCAACAGGGCCAGGAGCTGTGGATAGGGCAGATGGCGCAGCATCCAGGGATATTGAAACAGAATTACACGATCTTCTCTGAGCCCATGTGAAGAGGAGAGATCAAACAAGGAGGAACAAGCGAAGTCTGCGTTCACAGGATTGCAAATGGACACCTCTGTGATAGCAGAGGCAGGGAGATGATGTTAGGAGGAGAGAGCAGTGTGGCAGTGGGTGACACCCTGCTGTGGGAAGGCGTCCATCTACTGACCTGACCTGCTGTTAGGTAAGGGATTCAGATCTTGCTTGTGCTTCTTTGGGCTTCAGGCTGTTGCCGTTGCTACTTTGCCTCATGGGAACTGTGATGCATTAACCTTGACTGGCTGCCTGATGCCCATCGAGCTTTCTCTCAGTTCTTCTCACTAAGACAGGGGAAGAAAATATGACAAAAAGGACAGAGATATTCCTCACAGGCATGACAGATTCAAATTCAGGAAAATAAATTTAATTCATAATCAATTAAAAATAGAGTAGGATATGGGGAATGAAACCAAAATTAAAGACAGCTTTTCCCCTCCTCTCCTTATTCCCAGGTTCTGCTTTGCTCCTTCATTCCCATGTCTTCTATCTTCATCCCCATAAGTAGCACAGGGTATCAGGGAATAAGAGCAGCTGCCAGTTCAAATCTGCTGCTTCCTCTCCAGACAGTTCCTGTGCTCCAGCATGTGATCCTTTTCATGGGATTCAGTTCTTCGTAAAGTGACCCAAAGTGTGTCCCAAAGGGTAGTCCCAGATTTTGTAGCTGAGACCATCTATTCCTAGGACAACTCTTAAGATGTTGTAGTCTTTCCCTTGGGACAGGTCTTTGTCATGTTCATCTTCCCCTTTGGAAAGATTATTGTCATTGTCATTACACCCTTGGGAGAGCTCTTGATTTCTCTTGTCTTCCCTGTGGGACAGTTCTTTGTCATGGTCAGCTTCCCCTAGGAATGACTCTTTCCCAATGTTGTCTTATTTAAAATAGCACTGTTTTTATTAAAAAAAATAAAAAATAAAAAATCCCAGATAGCATTACCAATAAAAAAACATTTGCACCATTGAAAGACTCAATTTAAAGCTTTCACTTAATCCATAATATAGGGGCCTTGCTACAGCTGCAATTCCTCCATTTATATCCTATTTCTACAACTCACACTTAATTTGATCATCACAGAGTTTTACAAGAACAATTTTAAAGCCTTGTTTCCATGTTTGGGTTTTTTGTTTTATTTTTTTGTGGAATTCTTTTCAAATCATTTCACATAGCTTTAATGATTATACCATCTACAAAAGCACTGACATTGTTCATTTATTTTGAGAAGCTTTAAATCTCATACCTTTTGAGAAGCAATAGGCTTGAAATAAGTCAGAAGAATATTTTGTTCTAATCTCTGTTTCACAAGTGTTGTTGAAGAGTTAAATACTTTTGACAACAAACAAGAAAGGAAAATTTCTGTCTGTCATCAACCCACTCAAGGTATTAAAATAAAATAAGCCAGCCACATTGAGTTTTAGATCAAACCATAGTTACAGCAATTCAAGAGCTTTTAAGTCAGAATAATTATGACTCTCTTTTAAATTTGTAAGCTCTTATCAACATAGTTCTTATCAATCTATGTTCATTAATCCTGAACATGCCTCTTTGCTTTTTTTACTTCTTCTCTTTCTCCAGCTTCACATTCCTTTTCATCCTTAATAATTCATGAAATCTTTCATAGTTTCATATTGACCCATATGTACTTCCTCTAGACTTTGTCATTCAAAATGCAGTTTTGAATATTTTGCAAAGTTCTTCCAATTTATTTTAGTGCATCATACTTTACTGACAGGCTTTTTTAATTCACTCAACGTTAATTTCCTGAAATTGAATATACTAGTATGCTTGTATTACATATTCCTACTTAATATTATTATGCTGTATGAAAATACCTGGTAAACATTACCAGGATTCTTTTTAAATTTCACTCCTTTTTTTTTGTGTTGTAAAGAAAGGGCATTCTATGAATTTTTAACTATATTTTTCAACAGATGTCATTGAGTGATAGCCAAAACTACAGCAGTTTTTTTTCTTTTAAGTAGAAAAGGAGCTATATAGGTCCAAAATAGCTCCTTGATATTTGTCTGTGTCAAGTCTGACAACCTAACAAATTCTTTTATATTAATTTTCTTTCAGTGAAGTCCCTAGTACAATGCATAATCAGCTTTTGCAATAATATTTCCTTTCATTTCCTTTAATTACCATTGTGGTTTCAAAATTGAAGCAGAAGTTATTAAAACAATGGAAATGAGAAAATTATTTTAATTTGTTAATGTCAAAGATATGGACAGTAATGTTTAAAATTATTATTATTATTATAGAATGTACCATGTTTTTTTTTTTTTAATTGTTTGTACTTATAGGAGACAAAATATTCTGTCTTTACAATTAAAATGTTTCTGTCCAAGACCCTTTGAATATTTAATTCACAAGGAAACCACAGTCCTTACCCAATTCTGGCTTGCAACATGCAGGATAATTTCCCTAACACAGCTTGAAAAAAAAAAAAAATAGAATTTTCATATCTTAGCTGTTTGTTCCAATATTATTTGGAACAGTTTTAAAATTCTGCATTGATGATGAAATTACTCACAATGCACTATTTAACACCACCTGCCTTCATCAGCCAAATTTACTTTTAATTAAGAGTAAAGTCCTGAAGCATTGAAGTTTCTAGCTATCCATTTTTAGGGGCAGTTGGAAGAGATTGATGGAGCTTGGATAAAAGCAGGAGGACAAAATAGCTGGTACACAATGTCTTAAATAATTTCCTCCATCCAGCTGACATTTCACTTTTAACCTACAGTCTTTTCTCCCTTCAGAGTTTTTTATTGTGTCCTGAGCCCCAGCCCCACCACTCCCGCGGGAAAGACGACACGAGACTTCAAAAGGCAGGTCCAGGTTCTTCTTTATTAGTCTCTTCTTCTAGCTCTTTTAGCCATAGTGATTTTAGCTCTTTCTTCCTAGTGGTTCCAGCTCTAGAGATTCTCAGCTCTCTCTGAGCTCTCTCTGCTACCAACACGCCTTTTATACAGTTTTCTTATCTCCCGGGTTTTGAGAATACACCAATCAACGAAACCCTAGACAGATTACATAACCAGAATATTCTCCAATGTCCATGTAGCATGTTCTAGTCTATAATTGGTGGATACTTTCATTTGTCCAATCCCGTTCATCTCCATGGCTGGCTGCGTCAGCCCAGCCCCATCCCTCACCATACCATTTTGCTCATGCGCATATACTCATTAGTCCTGCCCACACTGAATCCATGCCCAGCCCCCATACATAGCTGTAAGGACCACAGCAGTTGTTCAGCGACAATCCACAGATTCCCTAATGATGAAAAGTGATTAAGAGCAGGTTTCACATACCCTTTCCAGCAGTGACTTCACATTCCTTGCTTTCATCTTACAAGTTTTCTACAGGGGTGGCAAGTGCTCCTGTAGGTGCAGCATTCCAAGTCCAGCATGTTCTAGATGGGCACAGGCTACAATCAGCTGCAAGGGTCAGAGCCAGATTGGTCAGGGCAGGTGCTGCTGAGACCGAGCAGTCAGTCAAATATCCTACCACCAATGAGTTTTTGGTCTTTGGATGCAGTGGGAATCTTTACCAGAGATTTCTGTATAATCCTCAATACTAGCTGTGGCAGATAGCCCCTTGTTAGCCTAATTAAAAAAAAAAAAAATAAAATAACTAGAATGAGAGAAAGTGAGGAAAGAAGGAAGGCAGGAAGGTAAAGAGGAAGAGACAAGGAGAGGAAAGGAAAATATAAACAGGAAGGCAAATAGAAAAAAAAGCTTACTTTTTTAATAATGCAGTTAGCTCTATGGAGGATTATTACCTGATACACAGCACACAGACAAAATGAGGTGGGAAGAATGGAAGTGGATTGTGAGAGGGCAGTAGCATAGGACTGTCTTCTCAATGGCCAGGAAACGCTGGAACAAACTGCTTAGACATCTCCATTTTTTTAATTATTTTTATTTTGTGATTTAACAAGGGTATATTTATAATGTAAATGCTTTTCTCATGATGCTTATACATTGCAGAAACTGGGATTTGCATTTCAGATATGTAGAAAAGTCTGCATCTCATGAAAGAACAAACATGCTTTGTTTTAGATTGTATAAAAATACCTAAAGAAGATGAAAAGTGTATCTATGTTTGTCTGTTTTTTAAAGTTTCATCACCATTTGAGAATACTCCATATACATAATTCAAAATCTTTTAAAAAGAAATAGTCATTTCTGGATAGCACTTCACCATATCCACAGAGGATGTTTAAAATGACATTAGAAAAAATTTGTTATTTTAGGTGTGTTTTCCTCTCCACTCACTATAAAGAGCATGCTCTTTAAAGATTGTCCCAATCTGTCTAAGCCTGCTCTTGATTTTGGTTTTTTGGAGGTTTTTTTGGTCTCTGAAACACCGGTTTCGGTCTCCACAACACCATAGTATTGCAAACTGATGATTCTCCAGCATGTCTTCAGTGCTAGGCAAACACATTTGACCATCTGTACAGGACAGAAGTACAATGAGCCTTATATTCACAGATTTCTGCTCAACAAAGCCTTTTAGACAGAATTAATGGTGTTGCACAAGCCCACCACCATCACCATCATTATAAGAAATCACCATTTCTATTTGTGTGATCTCTGATGACCTGTCAGAGATATGAAATGAAGGGCATTTCTATTTATGTCCTCTCTCCAACGTCTCCAGAAAGAACTTGCATTTCTAATTTCATTTTGATCACTCATGATTCTTTTTTTCCATACACAAATAAGCTTGATGGGAAATAGTTATTGCTTGGTTTCTTTCCAGACATGCTGCTCATCTGATATGCTGCCTTGTAAATCAATTGGAAACCAAAAAGAAACTATTTAAATTAAGGAATATATGTTTAAGTATCAGAACTACTCAAAATGACTGAAAAGGTAAATTATCAGGTGCCTATTTAAGTCTGTTTATATTTGTCATTATTTACAATAATCTCTCAAAAGCTTGAAAATAAAATTTCCTTGTCAACTAGATTTTCCATTGAATCATTAACATATTATCCTTGGAAAAAAATACATTAAAATGTATTTAAATATCATTAGATTTCATTCTGCTTGGGTAAAATGGTTGCTGCAAAGATGCAGAAGGAATATAAAAAGTTTTCTTTCTAAAGATGACCTCTTCTGTCTCCTTCCCATGACCACAGAATGGATAATGCTTGTTGCCAATATAAGCCATAATTTTCACATAAAGACAGACACAAAGCATCAGACCCACACTGTTTTAGGAAACAGGATAACTAGGTAAAATGACTACCTATGGACATGTTTATAGTGTTCTAGTTGGGTAGGATATTAAAGCAACTGTCCATTATACTCCTAACAGCCATAATCTCATCGAGTGCTTTTCACTAAATGGCCCTCAGCTCCCGTAATAACGCTGGGCAGGGTCCTGCGGCTCAGCTCAATTAAAACTGCTCTGACAGGGTGAGACCATTTTGGCAGGCAGCACTATTGCTCTTTCGTCTAAAAGAGCCCAGGGAACACAATAAGCAATCTCTACACAATAATGGATGAACTGGAGCTAATGTTCAGTGATGCAGTACAGATTTACTAAGCTAATGCGAGCTGACTGTGGTGTGACACACCATACACAGCTTTCTAGAAATGGTTACACATTTTAATACTGTGCTGTCTAGGTGTCAGTTTTGCTGCTTCAGTACTGTAGGGATTGTGAAAAAATATATGCAGAGACAAAATGCTAGGTATAGATTGCATGTTAAACTGGGTTTGGAATAACAACAAATCCACCAGAAGGAGGCAATAGTATTTATCTTGTTTTCTGTTTAGTCTATGAAGAGGTCCTTCTTAAATTCCTTCCCCATACCTGAAAAAAAAAAAAAAAGTTTGTATCTATATTCATATCTGTACTTATCTCTGATTATCCCTTTTATAATTTCCTATTTTACATGCATTTATTACACATAACATATACAGGCAGGTGTATAAATAAACTATTTATTTGTTTATTGTTGGCTTGTGATTCGTGCATGTCTTCCTCAAAAACTGAACTGGATTTTCATAACATGCATTGTTTTATTCCATGGCCAAAACAGTCAACCCACAATCATTCCCAATGGTCTTCCTACATAGAAATGGATTGAGCTATGAACACTAATTCCACAAAGCTAGATATAAGGCACATAATCCTGACTCTTTTTATCTTTCTTAAGTAGAAATATAGGTCTGAATAAAGCTATTGTTATAAAATTTGGTGGTTTCAGCTGTGACCCTTTAGAAGTAAAGCTGTCAAACAAAACACTAAAAAGGAAAAAATTAAAGTCTTATGAAAGAATTCTGTTTTCTTTCTTGTAAAAATCACACTTATTGTATGTAGACACAGTTTTATATCGGTTTGACTATCACATTTTCATAAGCATACATACTGTTATTGCTGTTGACTGCAAGGGAAATTCCAGAAATATCTGACAAACAACATACACAAATGAAAAGCTGGTTTCTATTTGCCATTTATTTGGAGACAATTCTATAATTTCCCTCAGTAAAATTGATAAAGGTGGTCATGTACTTTACATGATCACATGGGGATACTGGTGAATAACTCAGCCATCTCATAAACATATTAGAATCAATTGCAATCAGGATCAATTGCACTTCAGATAAATTATTCACAGCATATGAATCAATCATCTACTAATTCTGACAACTAAATATGTCACCCTGCATTTCTTAATGGGATTTGAGTAATAACCAAAGCAACTTTTCCAGCTCCCATTAGCGTTTCTGGGAGACTTAGTCCGAAGCACAAAACAATACCTCTAATTACTTATTCACTGTACATCAGAAAGGCAATGTTGTTATCCAGAGTCCAATAAATCAATACAAACAAACCCATGAGCAAACTTTAGCAAACATTACAAATGAGGTATTATCCTATGTGGACATAAGTATCTTTGGTATCATACCAGGAGAATACAGCAGATGGGCCAAGATGGTCTGAAAAGAGGCAAGGTTTACTCACAACACTGCTCTGCCTCATTGTCCATCCAGCAGAAATACAAACCCAGCTGCTCACTGGACATAAAGATGCATTTGTGCTAACATCTCTTATAATTTCAACGTCATTTTTAGAGTCAGGTGACAGAGAAGGGACTGTCAACAACACCAGAGGAACAGCCTTTGTCATGAAGTGGCTTTTTTTCCCAAGCAGTGGAACCAGCATTAGACATTCTGTCTGATGTTCTGGCTGAAAATCTGCCAGATGCATCCCAGTATTTTTTTTTCACATATAGTTCCACGAAGAAGGGTCTAAAATCAACATAACTTCCATTCCCAGGTGGAATCCAAGTATCAATTTATTTTTTTGCAAACAATGAAATCCAAACTGTTATTTGGTGTGACAGATATTAGTGTTCAAAGTAACACTAATAAGCAGCGATAATACCATGATGTGTTTCTAAGTACACATACACCCATCCCAGCATATAATGACATTCAGAAAGTGCTTTATTTTGTGTAATTTAAGTTTGTACGTACATTTTTTACATCTACTTAAAACTATTTTAAAATAACCTGAAATATTCTAGATCAAAATGCTTTTATTTTCTTACATAATTATAAATTTCCACTTGTCTTTGTCTTATCAGTAAGAGATCTGTGGGCCACTTTTAAGACAGAAAGAAAAGCAGTTTTAAGCAGTCATTTGTAACCTTCTTGCAATGGCTTTAAAGGCACTCCAAGGTTCCCTCACCGAAAGTGATTTCACTATGTGCCTAAATCAATGTACACAGTAGTACGATAAATTACTGTGATATAAACATGCAAGCGAGAAAATAATGATATGCAGTTTTCCTGTTTCACTGTTTTGAATTTGTTTTAATAACCATGCTGATAGAGGATATAAGAAAAACCAAAAAAAAAGAAAATCCGAAAAACTATTCTAAAATATAATGTGTATAGCAACAACAAGAGTTGGGGACTTAAATCTCTCCTTGAGTAAAATGGTTGTAATGCTAAGTGCAGGAGACCATTTTAGTGCTTAAACTTTAAAAACTTTTTTCTGTAAAAGCCCCTGAGTATCCATTGACCTAGCACCCAGCCTTTCCTGCATCTAACCTGTCTTCTTGAGATTGCTCATCTGTTCAATATTTGTGAGTATCGTGAGTTCATCTAAAATGCCATTGAATACTTCAGCAGTGTTTGAGTTGTTTCCTAAATCCAAAACAAAAATATATTTAATATCTAAGAAAGAGAAAAATCCTTTCACTTCAATAAAGTAAATTACAAAATTGTTGAGCTGTCTAATCTAACCTTTCTCTCAGTTTAAAAATTTGACCCTTGTCATCACTATAGTCCTTTCCAAAAAGTCCCTCTGTCTTATAAGCCCCCTTTATACCCAAAAATGCTGCAGTAAGATCTTCCCCAAAGCTTTCCCTTTTCCTGGCTAAAACACGACAACGTTCTCGGCCTGTCTGCATAGGAGGCTCACAAGGGCCCACCTCTCAAGCCTCTCAAAATAAATTATCACCTGGAAAAAGAATAAATGGGTTTTGAAAGACATATTAAAGCTCTCTGGACACTTAAAATATTTGGGATCTAGAAATCTGATAAAGTTATCTTTTTTAAGTCATATTACGTACATGACTTTTATAAAGTAAGCGTTACATAGAATGTTTCCTATCAGATTCTGTAGCTTACAGACAGGATCAAACATGTAATCTGGTGATCAAATTCAACCATTTCATAAGATATAAAGAAATTTTGAAACTTTTAGTATCACCTCTAGCGGGAGAACAACAGTAAAGTCAGGAGATAAGGTAAATTAAATCTTCCTGATATAATTTAGACAGCTATGCGTATATTATAATATAATATATTATATTATATATTTATATTATATATATAATGTCATTTTGCATATAATTGTTTCACTTTTGGTTGGATATTTTTGATCCGCATTATTATTACTATTATCATCATTATTATTGTAATTAATATTATTATTACCTCTGCATTGTTTCTTTTTCTTATTATGGCTAAATGTTTCTGATTGTTTTTAAATATATTAATCAATCAGATTGGATTTAAGATGAACAAACAAAACCACAGCATTGCCCAGCTTACTGTCAAACCTGTAAACCGTGAGAAACCTTAACAAATTATTTTCCTGCATGTTTTCTACCACATTGAGAGTCTTGGTGGGATTCAGTCTCATGAACAGGACATAGAAAATCAGTTGGTACCATACAGTCAGGGGAGAAGTGGTTTCTTCCATCAATTGTAATGCTGGTAAATTTATGACAAATAACGTGATTTTATTTGGATTGTATTTGGGACCTTTTAAATATGTTATATTGACTTGAATTTGTCTTGCCAAATATCAGGGAAAGCCACTTGCATGTGAGCACTTCTGGAGCAGCTGGTGATTCAATTTACTGGAAATGCACTGACAAGGCCTTGGCCTTTGTTTTGTGATCTGCAGATGAATTTTATAACCTGTTGAAGAGAAAATTGTTTCAGCCAGCATCGACAACTAGTGAAATAATGTAACTATTACAAACAATAATGCTTTACTTTCCTTGCAGTTGTCTGAATCAAAAGTTGAAGTTTTGCAGAATCTATCAAAAACATAAAGCTGATGCAGAGCTCAGGTAAAACCTAAGAAGAACAAGAATCAACTTAGATGTGGTTTCCAATCTAATTCAGAGAGTTAGAATAAGCAAACAGAATATGGTCAACATTAAAAGTGAAGTTGAGATATATTTTCGTCTGTCTGTATTTCAGTATAAGCAGTAGGACCTATGTACATGTTAAGCAATATGTAAACACCTATTTTAATGAATGCAAATCAGTCAATACAGTTAGCAAAATGTGGCATACTTTTCCTAAATAGACTCCTATATTTATTCAGTAAATTACCTGCTATATTTAATTCTGATCAGCAGGACCAGGAAATTCTTCTTTCCTGACTCCTATAAACAAACCAGAAAAACTCCTTTTTTGTTATCCAAAGTCGCAGTTGTGATTTCATTAATAGGACTTAGTGGCCTTGACCTCAAGGCGAGGTACTCACTTGTCAAGTCTGGGTAGAATAATGCCTTTGCAAGGAGGTAGAAGACTATGCTGAGGTGTCTAGTACTGGGTTGAATCAAAATCTTAGTCCTAAATTATCAACCAGCTTCATTACCAAAGAAATAAATATCTCCAGAAATGTATGCCATCCGAAAACAAATGCCCAAACTATATGGAAGAAAGGAATTTCTGGAATTGACAAACTCTTCCTATTCACCAGTTATGATATCTGGATGGCTATCATAAGGACTAGCCTTCATCATGTGGTTTCCAATCTAGAAGGTGGTTTCCAGTCTAGAAGGAGGTAGATTTAGTTGCCGAAACACAGCCTTGCCATGTCATTTTGGACCCTGTGGGGCCTTTAGCTCATACCCAGGCAGGTCTCAAGCTCCCGTAGTTTTTACCTTGTCTTGGTTCTGCCAGAACTGAGGAGATTACTAGGCTACCCTAAGCTTTTTCAAATGGCTCAAGGAGATGTTTTCTTTTCCCCCACAAATCAATCCTGACATAATTGTCTTTGTAAATCTACAGGTGTGTGGAAAAGTAATTTAAAGTCAGATGAACAGGCTTATGTACACAGATCATAAATATCCCTTGATACAGACTGGGACAATATTTAAAGATCTTAGAAAAAAAAAAAGTACTGCGTATTGATATTGATCAAAAATATCTGTATTGATCAAAAATACTTCTGTCACTGTCACTTGTATTTCAACAGAATAATTTTTTTTACGTTCATGTTCTTCTGGAAACACTCTGCACTGTGGGTTTGCAGCCTCAGATGTTCAATAGAGATTTTCCTCAACTTCTGTCTATTTTGTGGCATCAGAATTCATATTTTTGTCATCCAAATGTTCCAGAGCTGAGGGGAGGCACAGGGCTTTCTTGCCTCGCAAACAGCTCCAGTAAAACACACTACATCCACCAATTATTCAGCAAGTGCTGCCATCCATCACCAAGGCCAGCTGTCTGCTGTGATTCTATGGGTTTCGGAAACTGCTTTAGATTTTTGTTATGATCTTTGTCTGAAAAATACCACAGACAAGAACAAAATTATCTCTGGGTGATCATAAAATGTGAATTAAAATTATTATTACATCCTAACACATCTCTAAATTTTATGGAAGGAAGTCCTTAATTACAAAAATAGCCTGAAATTAATTGAGCAGCAAGTAAAATATCTTCCAAATATCAGTTAATTATAATTTCATTATATTTTTTTGTTCTTGTTTTAGATGTAAACTAAGTGTTTATGCCTTGCCTAAAAAAAGCCTAACCCAGTTAGACATTTTATTAGAAATTAACTTAATATCTTTCAAACTAAACTACTCTGAAATTGACTTTTTGGACATTTAAACAATTTAAATAAAACTCTTATTTTAATTTTTCATGTTATTTTCTATGTTGAAAGGTTAAATACTGTGAGTTTTGTTCCAGATCTTTCCTTTTCTATACAGATCCAAAATGAATAAGCTGTTTTCTTTTCTAATACTCTTTAAAGAGAGAGCAAGGACTAACCTTCACCATGTACTGCAGACAGCAGGACTCTTAGCTCAATGCTGCTCCAGTGGTTCAGCACGCTTCTGGCTGTGTCCCCTAGGATAGCAGAACTGTGGATGAACCAGAAAACCTTCACCACACATTAGGAAAATAAAAGCACTTGTATACCTTTATCAGCATCAAATAAGGGTGCATTTGTCATCACAGCCAAGATTTTAATGCCCTGAAGAGCGCAATGTTCCTAAAAATAAATGTAACTTTATATCAACACAATTCAAGTTACTCAACTTGAATGTTTAGCCCAGGGCTTGCAGAGGATAAAAGTCTCATGCGACCACATTGCTCTGTGCTTTGACAATAAAATTCAAGCATTGTTTTGGATATGTGCATTGTTGACTTTTCTTAAAATTCTGATTGCTAATTTTCTACTTCAAGGTATAAAGTAGAAAATACTTCCAAGTTGTAGAATTTTTAAGTCTCTCTATCAATCTGTATTTAACAGGCAATTAAATTTCATGCCACTATATAAAGTACTACAAGATTCTTTACAATTTTCATTAACAGAAAACTTCATAAACTGCCCCAACAAAATTGCTGCTAGAGAGATAATGCGCATGAGACCTGTGCTTGATCCAAATGGGGTGCCAAAGTGATGAGAAACGCCCTCTCAAAGGGAGCAGTTGCCGGAATGTGTAAGCAGAAGATTCTTTCATCCACCAGGGAGTTTTATAAAGTACCTTATTTAGCTCAGCTAATTTTCTTCACCTCTCTGACGAGGAGTGTTGTTTGCAGAATAAACATTGTGTCAAAATGTGGATGATATATTTACTTTTGGCTAACATATAGATAACAAAAATTTAAATAAAGGCCTTTGACACAACTTCTACCTTTTAGACTTCAAAAGTTGGGCAACATGAATCCTACCCTAAGTGATGGACTGCTATACTCCAAGCTAAGTGTTCTCAAAATATGAATTATGCCTCATTCATCATATGTATTAGTGAAATTATTTGTACAAGGGTGTATCCTTATTCTCCCCTTGCTCTGAGACACCCTAAAGCCTTATGGTACCAATACATCTAAGTTTGGGATAAACTGAGTAATAATTTGACTGTGTAAATATTCACTGGCTCAGAAAACTGTCTAGGTGATCTTCTAAATATATGTAATTAGACACTCACATGCACAACACAGCCTCCTTAAAATAATTATTTTGGTGTTTTAAAATTTAAACCAAAATGGTACAACAGATTGCACATGAAGCAAACAAAATCTTGGGAAAAAAACGTAACATCATAGAAAAATGAATATAATTATGCCAGAATCTGTCATTCCGTAAAATCTCCTCCTGCAAAATAAAGAAAAAAAAAGATCAACAAGCAACAACCTCAAGTTTTTCTTCAATAATAATAAAAAAAAAAAAAAAAAGACAAGTCTGCTTGTTAGGTTTTATTTTCCTTGCCAAGTCTTATATTCAATATTTCTTCATTAAGCTTTTTAAAAAGTAGGAATGTCTATTAAAAGTTCTGGCTAAGTTTGTTTTTTTTGTTTTTTTTTTTTTTTTTGGTTTTTTTTGGTTTTTTTTAACACTTTATAATAATGCATCCAAGTGTTGGAGAACAGATACTGATGACATTAGTGGTAACACGTTAATGTAGAGTTTACTAGGTTAGGGATGTGATCTAAATCCTGGAAAATTCTGCATAGTATAGAAAGTTTTACAAACTCAAAGTAAACATAACATGGATTTGATAAGCAAATGTTACAAATAAAAATGTTGGTCTTCTTTCATTGTATTAGCAAAGTTAACAGATAATAAATATTATTTATTATTAATAATAAATGTGCATTTAACACCTTTTTAAATTGTATATTAAATTCAGATTTATATTTGTATTCAGATGTATATTTATATTTGTATTTTAATTCACAAGTCTTTTTGCTGATACAACATGAATCCAGAACAGCTGAAGCTGTGATTTCTCTGAATCTCAAACTTTGCATCATTAAGCTTGCTCAGCACTTTGATGCCAGGCCTCTAGAGAAAGCTCCTGAGCTTCAGAGCATGCTATTAATGGCTTTGTGGGCTGTGATCTTCCCACTAAGAAAAGTGCTGGACAAACTGCTAATTATTCCATGGAGATATGAAGAAGGTTCTCTTTCAAAGAATATGGATGACTCTGGACCTGAGTTTTGATGGATTATTAGCCCTTTTGTCTTTATCAAATTCTGGGTGGTTGGTTGTGTGGCTTCCCTTTTTTAATTTTTAAGAGGTTCAGTGTATATAAACTTTCTCCTAAATCATTACAGTACACAGATGCTATATAATTACATCCCAGAGGGACTATGTGTATGGAATTGGATGTGCTCTTGTTATTCCCACTCAAAGATACTACACTGTTTCAAAACATACATGAAAATGGAATTACCCCATTTTATTTTAAACATAGAAATAAGAAAAAAAGAACTCAGAAATTTTTCCCCTATTAATAACTCTTAGCACTTATTATCTTAGATCACATGCAAAATATTTATTATTTTCTATTGTTTTGTATTTAAACTTCTTCCATAACCTTTCGGGTGTGTTTCTATTTTCAGAATAATTTTTCACTTCATACTTGTGCTGTATACTTGCTGATGTTGCTTTATTCTTATGTCTAATTTGATTTTCTGCTTTTTATCTACATATTATATGACAAGGCTCTGATAAAAAGTATTAACTCATGACTCATTGTTCAGGATTGGGTTGGAAGTGGCCCTGAGCAACCTGACCTAGTGCGTGGCACCCCTGCCCTGGATGGCATAGTAATTTTAGAATGTTATCTTTCTCTTAACTGTAATATGCATAGGAACCTATTTATATTTGACGCTGAAATCTTTCTGTAAATCCATCAAGGTACTTGCATAGTGTCCACCATGGAAAGAATACCAGAATATTAAATTCTGTGTTACTGGTGAAACGAAACAACTGCGTGGGATGGGACTTAATGACTGAAGTCAACAATTATAAGGACATACACACACACACACACACACACACACACACACATATATATATATATATATTCATCTATCTATAGATATATATACATAAAATATATGTGTGCAAAGACAGAAATAAATATGAAGAATACTTGTCTCAGACTCATTTGTTCCATGGTCTTCCTACTGCAGTACAATGAAAATAAATCTTGATTAAGAGCTGTAGCTCACAGCCACATGGCCACTCTGCAGACAGAGTAAAAAAATGAGCACATATCTATGTGTCCAATCTAATGGTGAATTTCTGAACTGCAGCATAACCACACCTATCCTTAGGCCTAGAAAATCTCTGTGTTACCACTCAAAGAGAAACAGCTATTTCGTAGAGTGTTAAAGAGATTATATTTCCATACAAGATGAAAAAGTAGCAACATTGAAAAACATAAGTCTTTTGAGAATTTGCAACTTACCTCATGAAATGTGCAAGCAAATGTTTTACTTTAACAAGTAAGAAAGCTAAGGAATAAAAGCAACCGGAACACCACTTGTAAATTTGATGTAATTTAGTTCAGATTTTCTGTCAAATCATAAGCAAAATAATTTTGTAGAAATGCCAAAAGTACATATGCCACAGGTACAAGAGAGAAGGAAACAAAAATAAAATTAATTCAAGCATATATAAATTAAGAGATGTGTTTATGCTTCTGAGGATATAAAGCTCCATCAGTGACACACCTTGTCAACTTATTCCTGTTTGCCATTCAGGGTAAAATAAATCTGCTTCTTTTTCCTTCTATCTCTCATATTTTTTGACAGGTAACATTGCAAGCAAGTGTGTCAGTCAGAGAGGGGGGTATAAGTGTCTTGTCACTTCAATGAAGCTCTAAATAACGTGGTGTTTGCAAGTAAAAAAGATAATTGCCAACATTAGTATTTGGATATGCATAGCAAACTAAATACAGGCCAGGGATGCAGATAGCTAGGAGCAGCATGAAAAGAATCATCTGTGTTACATTCACAAGCAAATTTGCTTTCAAAATACTGCAGCTGGGGTAAATGAAAATCTTGTTGGTTAATTAAAGTAATAAACCACTGAATTTTGGCATTTGTTTGTTTGTTTGCTTTCACCAGATCTCAGGCTTAAAAAAAAAAATTGAAGTTTCTCAAGTATCTTGGTAAAAAGGGGGCCTTAAGCATACAATTCAGAATTGTGGGCACTGCTGCACACTGGACAAGTACAGTTATGACCTTTACTAGGTGTACACTACTGAGAAATTACAAAGAGAAAATGCAGGTTACATAGACATTTGACAAGCATAGATATTGTTAATATATACTTATATAACATACAAGGACTAGAACAAATAGGTTTTGCAATTAGGTCCTTATGTTATTGCTCAAATCAGATTCAAGAGCCTCCACCAATTTAAGAAATAACTAATAACAAAATATCAATAAATAGCTAGAATAAATGATTTTCATACCATGCTGTTAAGAAATTATGTTTTTATGTAATCTTACTCACATATTACGGTGTCTATGATTTTGGTTTTTTTACTGATTTAAGCCTATAATTTGAAATTAAGTATTTATGCAACAATGGCAATGTTCTTTATGGTTTGCATTTTGGTGGAGTTTTTTTGTTGGCTTTATTTTACATTCAGTACCTTTTCAGTTTAAAGAAACTGTCAGCATCTGCAGTAAAGGAGATGGATGTAATCTGGAGAAACTGAAAAATTATAGGAATGAGAGTACTCCTGAAAGAGAAACATGCAGTGTGCAAAAAATACTGATACAAGAGACTCTCACTAAAATAATCTAGAGAAAGAAATGCTACCTAGAAAAATTGTTACAGTCTAGTTTAATTATTTAAGAAGTATTTTTAGAAGGTTCTTTTCATTGTTTTTGTTCAGTAGTCCAACTATAAAGAAAGAAATAACTGATTTTATAAATATACCTTTTGAAATCCTTTTTCATCTGTTCTCCTTTTTCCTTAGACAATATACAGACCAAGTGCATTTATTGTATTCATTTTATATTGTATTTTTTAAAAAAATCTACTGTCTATACAAATCGCTTTTCAGATGTTTTTGTCTTATTTGAATGAAATCTGAGCTCCCTACCAGCACTGTTATAAAGTTCATACTTTGTTGCCCTTTGCCACATATTTACCATCTTATTCTTCAAACAGGTATTACACTCAGTTATTTTCTCAAAACCCTTTTCACTTCTATTGTTTCTTGGCAATGTTTGCATGTTTTCTGAGAAAGTCTGAATACTAATGTAAATAGCAAACAATTTTTATAATGGAAATAGAAAGATTGTGACTATCAATGAACTCCCAAATACATTATTCCTAGGCAGGATTTAAAATTCCAGTACTCAAGCAGTTTGATCATTCAACAATATTTGCAGCTTCAGTTGAAACTTTAAAAAATATGTATTTTAAATATGGTGTGGAAGGTATCTGAGGTTTTATGTAAGATTAAAAAATTATTCTTTCTCTGGTTTATTTAGCAAAGTACTCTATGTGGCTGACATTATTAAAAATAATACTAACAATGGCAGCTGCATTAAAAATGTGAGGATTTTGTTCTGTTCCTGAAGGTTTTGTTATATTTGTCATTAAACTATTTTGAATCAATAACTAGAAGCAGAAAAATTCAGTGGTCTCAGATTCTTCCTTATAATGATGTAAATTGCCAGTGATTCATTACACAGCTGGAGTATTCCTTCAAGGAGGAACTATGCATATCCAGAACTCTAAGTACTTGGAAAGTACTAGAGATATTTCAGAAGTACAAAATGCAAATCATATTGATCTGNAAGCACCTAAGAATCAAATCCCAATCCCTGCAAACCATCACCAAAGACCAAAAATGAATGGGTTATTTCATTTGAGGATTTCTGAAATTCCACAGCTCAGTTCTTGTTGATGGCCAAGTCAGAATAGCCAAGAATTAATGTATGGTGGAGGTTTCTAGAGTGTTCAAACATTTTCTCTATCTGATAAATGTAGATTAACTGAAACACTTTATTTGTAAGGAAGACGCACAAAATATGCAGCCATGTGACCCTTTCAGATGTATTTATACGTTTCAGGTTTGTCCAAGGTCTCTCCATTAAAGTGTCACTTTAAAATCGTTCAATCAGGGCCCAATTGTGAAAATCTAATCTGGATGTATGGACCAAATTCACCAATACTCACTCTCTGCTTGACAAAATCATGTATGGATTGAATGATAATGTAAAAAATCTGTCCTGAGAACTGCAACACACTTCAGTATTGTCCTAATTAGCTATGCATTCTCTGGTATAGCTTGCAAGAATCATTCTTATTTATGTGGTAAGGGATGTAATCTTGCTGGAAACATGTTCCTTATTAAGATTGAAATTCTTAATATTTGCATGTCTAAGTTTCCAGTGTTGCAATTATCTGTTTAAGGCAAAAATTAAATATTAATTTCAAATTACTGTTTAAAAGAAATTCTATAAAACTCAATTATGAGATCCTAAGTTAAGTATAATTGTGTTCTTCAAAAGTAGTATTTAGTGAGAATTACCTTTATTTGACCAAATGGTGTTCCTGAATATTACTGGGGTTGCTACCAGTACATACAACTTCGCTTTTATGGTTCCTTCTTCCTCACACTCTTCTCCAAAGCCAGCATTTCGTCCCTCCCAGAGATCTAGATCTTTGTGAACTCCTCCAGTGTGGGTCCTTTCCTTGGGGAACAGACCTTCAGGAACAGACTAATCTACTGTGGCTTCCTTCATGGGCCATGTTTTCTTTCAGAAAAGCTACTCCTGCATGTGTTGCCTTTGCCAGGACATTGTTCCAGTGTGGATTCCTGGTGGGTTACAGCTTTTTTCCAGGCACAACTCTGCTGTGGTGTCCTCCATGGGCTGCAGGGAGAAACTTCCTTCTGGCATGGTCCTCCATGGGCTGCAGGGAGTCTGCTTTGCTATGTTTTTCTCCATGGGCTGCAGGGAAAATCTCTGTTCAGGTGTGTGGGGGAGGAAGTCCCCTCCTTTTTCTCTGATCTCAGTATCGGCAGGAATATTTCCCTGACATTTTCTTACTCATCTCTCACAACTGCTTAATACTGTTTTTTTTTACTATTTCTTAAATATGTTATCACTGAGCCACCATCACCATCACTGATAGTTTCACCTTTGGGCGACAGTGGGGATTGGTTGGGATTGGCTTTGTCTGACATGGAGACAGTCCCTGATCTCACAGAGGCCACCCCTGCACAGGCCCCTTGTTAATAAACCCAACACAATATTGTTAAAGGTTATAAACAATATTATTAAAGGTAATCACCAATATCATTAGGATTATTGCCAAGTAGAGACAAGCATAGTTTATGTTTACTACTGACTCTTTCTTTCCATGAGAACATAACACCTTTCTCTTAATTATTTACTAGCAAATAAGCTGTTCTATGACACACCATGGCAGCCACCCAAAGTGTGGTTGCTATTATCATAATTTCAAGTTATTTGCATATGGTAGGAACACAGTATATCCTACCTCTTTTATGATCTCTCATAAATAGTAATTTTTCCATGAAATAGCTATATTCTCATGCCATATACCTAATTATGACTCTAAAGTCTTAAACAAGATGAATTTTTGTTGATAGAAAAAAAAAAAAAAGAAAGTTCATATGGAGCAGACATTTCACTTGTTATAACCAAATTTATAATATTTTTTCATCTGAAAAAAAATCTGTCGTAAGTCCAAAGAAATATATCCTGATCCAAAATGTCTTTAAAAAGCTCCATTCCTGCAATTCAACTTAGCAAAGTTTTCTGTGGCTCACAATAGATTTGACTGTATTAAAATTTTCCAGTCATGTATCATTTTGCCTCTAAAACAAGATTGAAAATAAATGAATTTGGCAGCTTAATGAAGATTATATTCAAGAATTAGAAAATAGTGCTATCATGCATGCAAAAATCTGTTTGAACAAATATCCAAAGAAAGAGAAATGCTGTACTGACAGTTAAAGGCATACACAAACAGAGGTTAGTCATCAAAAATAATAACCAAAAGAATTAATATCAAGTTGTTGTTTTGATAAAGAGTTATATTCTAAATATTTAGAGTTTCAGTTGGTTCTACAAGTCTTTCTTCAAAATTATGATTGTTGTTACATAAATATTTTTTAATATCACTTGGAACTAATGGCATCAGGATTCATAAGTTAAAAGACCAAAGAAAAGCACAGAAGTAGAAAATTTTGCAAATAGAATAGAGGTGCCTGTTCCATTTGCCACCTAGTCTGCTTATTTCATCATCTTTTAATTCTCAAATTAGCTCCTCTATATGTCACACAGGGTATGAATTTGAGAAAGCTCTATCACAGACTTAGTACTGACAAGTATTTCATGTTCAGAGTTGTTTTCCCAACAATGAGATGGTGATTCTTCTGACAAGGACAAGCAGGGACCTTTTTGAAAGAAGCAGACAGGAGCCAGGAAAATACATAAAAGTGAACGAGGCAAAAACCTGGAACTCGTACCTGTGTGCTAATGATGCTTCATTAAAATGTGCTAATTTTGATAAAAAATAGGGAAATTTGTAGTATTTCATTCATTTTCACTGACTTTTTTGTCTCGTCTTGTAATAGTCTATCTAGGAACTGTTTATTTCTTAAGAGAAAAATGCAATATAGTCTTCTCTGAGGCAAAACATTCAAATCAGGAAGAAAAATTGAGCATTATTAACAAAAAAAGGAGTGGGGGGAAAGCCAAAAATATATATTTATGCATATAACTTATGCATACATAAACAATATATTTCATAAATAGAATAAATATAAATTTTAAAAAATATAATATAATACAAATGTAAATAAAATACATATTCTCTCATACATGCTTTTAGCTTCCTCAGACAATTTATCTTTATAGGGTAGGCCCTGACAGGTTTTTTGCCTTTTTCTTTTTTTTTTCCTTTTCCAGTTTAGTTCAATATGCCTTATACAGGACACTTGGTATGAGGAATGGCCATTTGCTGCAACACGGCATGTTGCAACAAAGGCTGAGCATAAAGAAATTGATCTGTTTGTCAGTGAATAATACAGGAACAATTGATCTCACCATCTTTATTCTGCAGAAAAATAGACGGTTTCACTGCTTAATGGCTGTTACTGAAAAGTTAGCAAGTACATTGGTTTTAGTTCTTCCTGGAAACTGAGGGAAATTTATCATGAACAAATTTCTTGCCCCATTCTGTCCTTTTTCCTTCCTTGTAGTAGCTCTTCTTTCATGTGCTGAGACATGTGACTTGAAGAGTACATACTTTATCTCTAAGTTTCATTCCAGCCTTGGAGAATTATTAATTTCCTCCTTGGAAACTTCAGATTCATGGCAAATTAGCAGAGAATAAACAGTTTTATGTTCAAAACTTTGTATATGAAAAAATAAAGCATGTTTTATATGTAGAGTCAATAATTTATTAACATAATTGTTATCTTAACAGCGTAATCCAAGAATCATATTCAGTCAAATCATAATTATTTCAGAAACTGCATGAGTACATTATGAGTTTTTAGTAGCCAAAACAATGTAATGGAAGTAGATAAACACAATTTTGCTTTCTATCTCTTTTCTTGATATTATGTAAGGTAATGCAAGGTATCCTTTCTCAAGCCCTCTACCATTTAAAAATAATTTTATTTGTACAAAATCGTTAGAATTGTAAGCATGGTCATATCATACAAAGTTAAACAACACTAAATCAAAGTTATCCATAGAAGTAGAAAAATCATTTCTGTCTAACCCTCAGTCTTGAAAACTTGCAAATTCATTACAAACCTTACATTCTGCTACTTGAAAAATCACTGCCAACTGGCAGTGCTATGTGAATAACAGTGTGTCTGACAAAACAGATCATGGTTAATGTTCCCTGGTCTCTAAGCCTGAAAAAACCTAGACGTCTAATGTACTTTCATGCACACTCATGATCCTTAACCAAAGTCTATCAAGCATTTTCAAAATTTCTTCTTGACATATTCTTAAGACCCATGTTTCTATTTCATCTCCTGGAGTCCTTAGATACCCACAGAAACTCAGATTCTAAGTCTGAGCTGCAGTGGGGCAACATCTGGAGTCCATCAAGTGTCACACTGCTAGTCCCTCAGATGGTGAGCACCTAGAGCAGTTCTCGATAATGCCTGATGCAAAAGCCTTTAATATAGCAACATTGCAACTTTAATGCAAATTGGGGCTTCAAAATTTATTTCTCCATGGTTTCAGAATATCAGGAAAAAGAGTAGGATATGTCTGGCTCAGGCCACAGCTTACTGAGGAACACATAACTCTGTTCCTGTTAATCTGTACATCTTCCAGATTTCAGCTTCATGTTACACTCTTTCCCTTCTGTCCACACAGATACTGCGCTCACAGTGACATTCACTGTGTTGAACATGAGTTGGGGAGATAAAGAAGTTCACTGAGCTGAAAAATTATGTTGTTTATTGCTGATTTCATTTTGGTGTGTTAGTTTTCAGTTCCCTATATTCCTTGGTCAAGAAGAACACATGGTTTCATGAGCACTAATACCACTGCAGGATCAGTAGGTGAAATATGCTTTCACTAGGCATAGATGATATACATTGAATTTGGACTATTATACTTTGTTCCCAAGGGCAGTGTGATACTTCACAACAACGAGTATAACTTAATTACAGGAAAATAAACAGGATAGATTTCCTTGTATCCATGTACATTGCATTTAGCAATATGTGTGGCTTCTGGAAAACAAGAGTTGAAAGCCTTTTACTTGGCAATGTGCTCCACTGGTGCTGCTGACTTGACAGGGAGCTGTTAATTTTGTCAACAAAGCAGATATTTCAGTGTTAGATGCTGTCTTAATCCCAACCCTCTCTGTGTCTGCAGCTCCATAATGACATTACTTAAGACAATTGCTGCTTGCCAAGAGATCAATCTGGATAACACAAATCTTGTCAAAGAGTGGAAGGAGGACATCATGAAATTCAGGGATTTTTTTCCCCTCAACTTCAATCATTTAATCCTATAAGGTAACATCACTTGATGCAGAGAAACATAATGCCTAATTCATATTCCATTTATGTTTTCATATGCAATCAGCCTTGTTCTTCGAAAGACTAAGAGCAGAAATTTTAAACAAATCTTTTGATGACATTTTGCTACCAGGGTCTGCCTTTTACTATAAAGTCTGAAGTGAGATGTATAAAAAAAGGTGCTAAAGTCAGTATAACTATGCATTTCCATTCACAGTGCAAATTAATTAAGTACTTCCCACTCATTCCAAACTGTTTTTTTCTTTTTTTTTCCTGTCTCCTTCAGTTCTTGCTTCAATAAGAAGTGTGAAAATAACAAAAATTGCTTGAGCACTTCACTACAAATTGTAGCACCTTCTCTCTCAGATTTCATATTGAACTGAATTCATCCCAGAAGATTCTGATGGCTGTGCCTCCCAGATCAAACCCTCTAGATAAAGTACAGTATGTATGTATCTGTATGACAAAATTGTCACAAAACATCAGGGAGGGTCATCCAACTCAGCTTTAGCTGTATGAGTGCAGATATATTATCAAGTCTAGTAAGTTTGATTCCCCACAGACAGCAATAGTCATTTCATGGTTTTGTTTTATCTAGCCAAATTTAAGTATTTAAGGTGAAACAAATCATATTCGAAGAACACTTGTTTCTATTCACTGACTGTTGAGAAAAAAGGGTTAAACCCAGAAGAGGAGGAAGGAATAGTTTTGCCCAAAGTGACCTTGCAACTGGGAATGCCAAAAATGTCCATGTGGAAAAACTAAATTTATTATGCCTAATGTTGTTCATTCCCTGCCTGCTTTGAGAAGCAGAATTCCTGTGGAGGGATAACACACTCCACACTGACAAGCAAAGCCTTTGTTACACTGAGGCAGGAGTGAGCCCCACTCCGCCCTGTCCACGAGGATGAGCTGAGCCAAACAGAGCCCATGTCCCCTCTCGTCTCTGCATTCTGGCTTTGTTAACAAGGCAATGAAATAAATCTACCCTCTGCATTTTGGCTGTGGTTTGATGGTTGCCCTTGGTTACCCATATGTGTCAATTCACACACCGACTGCTAAAGGGTGTCAAGAGTGATGGGATCAGGTGTAGATGCCAACACAGACACGGTTGAATTCCAACACTCGATGTCCAGATCAGGCCACCTGCTCCTGTGGGAATCTCTTATCCCTAGGGATCTTGGTGATACCATATTTGGACACTGGTAGGGTTCAGGTTCTTCCTGCCATGGGTTGTAGAGGGGACAAAACAGACACTATTGTTTTTAATGCATAAAAATTGACTGAGTGCTAAACTGAGCTTGAGAATATAAGTAGGAACTGCCTTTGGAAGTTATAGCAAATTTTAAAAGTTGTTCACTAATTTTCTTTCTTCATTATTTTTTCTCTGTAATAATGTCCATACAAAGATATGCATTCTCACTGAAAGTTTTGAACTTTTTCGTTTTCGTTTTTGTTTTTTAAATAAAATAAATTTTATGCAGTTTCCCATGAGTTCAACATCAGAGAGCCGTTGTTTTCCACCTATTTGATTTTTGGAGACAAAAAAAGAGTATGTCCTAAATTTTATCTGTCATAGATTGACAAATTAAAATACACACTGACTTGAATGGTACCATTTGGTAAATGTAATTTCCTTCTAGTGCTTGAGCTTTTGTGAAGCAGATTTTCACTGTGATAAATTCATTGAGATTTATTAACAATATCTAAAATATATTCAGTTCCAGGAAATCCATGTGGCACATATATTGGAATATGAGATATATTTTACTGTTAAACATTAAACTGGTATTCTAAGTACACATTCTAAGGGAAAAAATACATATATATTTTTTTAAAAGTGGCAGTCTAATCATAATCACTAAAGATATAAATACACTGGAATTAAAATATTTCAATGTTATAAAGAACTATACAAAAATTATATTAGAAAATTGTAGATTTGTTTGCTGAAACAGACTTTTATAAAACAACAGAACGGCATAAAGAAATGATCATGAAAGATCATATACAATAGAGTATAAAGTGATTATGACATGAATACTTTCACATCAGAACCATGGGGCAAATGCATATTTCACTCTGATTTAGAGGTAAAGAAATCTTTCCTCCAAATGGACACAATAATGTTTGAGATACCTTTCCCTCTAAGTAACATTCATCAATATTTCCTAAAAGTATTTCAATATATAATCCTAAAACAAAACAAAAGCAAAACCAGCCAAGGGACTGTCTTTGTATACACTTCAGTAAAATTATTGTATTTGCAGATACTAAATTTTTGTTCTTAACATTTTAAGTTTTTCTGAGCAATAAGACCTATCCATTTAGGAATGGATGATGCAAAATATTGAGTAGTGAGATACTACTATAGTACAAGGCTCCTTATTAGTTTACTTTTACTTATTCTGATGTAGAAGACCAGTGACAGCACAGTTCTCAGTTCCTGTAGTATTGATCAATCTGTTCATATGCTCTGAATTCACTGTTCAAGTGCTTAGAGCTTTCTTAGATGCCAATTCTGTCCTTCTGCTCCCCAGCACCTCATCTTATGGGCTTGAGAATTGCTGTTACTTTGAACCCAGCAGATCACTGACACAGTGGCAGATGAAAGGCTGGAAATGCAGTCCATGCAAATAGTTTGCTTTTTAATGCACATTGGGAGTGTTTGCTTCCAGCTTATCAGCTGGCTTTTCTAAGTCTTTAATTTCCTTGTTTGCAAATAGAAATTTGATATGCAAATGTGTGTGAAGAGTATGTTTATGGCCAGCTAGCCATTCAGAAGTTAAATGGCTATTCAGACTTTGAAATGAAACCTCCCTTAGAGTTACTCAAGAGAAAGAGGCAACTCCCAGAAGGTAATCCATCCCACCCTGGTTGAGTGTCTGAGATAAGGGCATGAATATTCTGTGGCAGAATCTATTTCTCTATTGACTAAGAGGGAGAAGAGGCCTAGATAAATAGCTTTGATAGACACCCATTTTTCAGGCAGCTAGAGTTAGGTGTGATGCATTTCATCCAGGAATGCCTCTCTCTGATGTCAATAGACCACTGATCCTCTGTCAGTTGGGTATGCAAAAATAAAAATATCCCTTTAATCATGCAGAAATGCAAAACATCCCACTTTCACACCACACTAATGCCCACACAGGCACTTAGCAGCTGTTCAGAAGAAAATAATTCTCAGCCTCCAGGGCTCTTAAAACATCTCTCTGGTATAACTCCTTTGCCTGGAACTATGCACACCTCTTCAAACAAATGTAACACAGAAGGAGTTTCATTTCAAGTCCTTCTGTCACTTCAGCTCTTGACTGACCTGCACTAAAAACAAACAAAACAAAAAAAAAAAATTAATCTCTTAGATAAAAGGTCTATTGACCAGGCTAAGTCCAGATATTTAATTACAAGAAAGAAAGAGGGGACAAGAAAAAGAGCAGAAAATAGGAGCAGAATGGGAAAATTTGAATAAATGCTCATCAGTGAGAAGCAAATAACTCTTAAATATTATACAAGTTCTCTTGCACCTTTAATATGCTGGCAAATATAGCTCATTTTTTTTTTGTTAAATGTGTTGTCAAAAATATCTAAAGATAAAAGGAGTGCGAGTTGTGTCAAAAAAAAAAAAAAAGTGGGACTCATCATGCCAAAGTTTTCAGGCTTCCAACACATCAGCTTGCTATATTTTGACTTACATCAAACATTTTTCTTGGGTTTGTTTTCTTGTTTTTTTTTTTTTTTTGTTTGTTTTGTTTTGGTTTTTTTTTTTTTGTTGGTTTTTTTTTTTTCTTTTTTAGTTTTAGTTTTTCAGTGTCTTAGATTTCAAGAAGTCTCTGTATTAAATTTTTTCTTATATGGTTTGTTTTTAGGTAGTCCTGTGAGGAGTAGGGAGTTGGATATCATGACGCCTATGTCTCTCACAAGTTATGATATTCTGTGACTTCAGTTCTCTGGAATCACATCAGATCCTTCCAGCTTCCAGCCAAACAACAGGAATTGCTTCAAAATTTGCCTGTATAAGGACTTTTTCTTAAAAAGCATGCTAGAAATTAGAAAGAAACTCGGCACACATGTAAAAGAAAGAAAAATACTCAGAATCTTTCTAGTGTTTTGTGTTTTTCAGACAACAGACTACTTGTGTGATATAATATAAAAAAAAAAAAAAAGAGTGGGAAATCTTTTAAAGATCCTGTCTGAGGCTGCCTTAGAGGCAAATTATGAATTTTGTTTTTTAAGAAAATAACTGGTGAACATGTTCTGTAAAACATAGGAAATGCTTGCAGCCTCAGGATAGCTGAGAAATATTTGATAGGGTGGAGGTGTTTTTGGAGGTATATCTCATAGTCAAGGAAATATCTCCATAGTCAAGGAAAAAATTAATATTTCCAATTAATATTATTAATAATATTACTATATTAATACAATAATATTGTCCTTTGAAACAAAATCACATAGAAAAAAGAGAAAAAGTGTTTTGCCTCATAAGCGTGTTAAGATTTTAGTGAAGCGCAGAAACCTACAATATCTGCACATGCATTGTTCTGATTGAAGCTCAGTATGTAATTTCTCAGTCTATAATTTCTCTGAGCTTGTTTTCCAGAGCAATCAAAATGTAGTAACCTGACAGAGAAGAAAAGGTAATTTTAAAATGTCTAGGTCTCACCTTAAATGGTACAAGCTTATTTTGGCATATGAGATACACTTTACCTCAGCAGAAATAAATTGTGCCTAAACTGATGCCCACTGGAACAATCAAACCATCTCGTAGAAAGTGGCTGCAACATCTTAAAGGATTACACTCTTGCTGGTAATGCATGTGACAAAAACACTGCAGATTTGCCCAGTTACAATCACTTTTCCTGGTGCTGCTTCAATGACTACAAGATGCTTCACAGAAAACAGCCATAAACTGTTTCTCGAGATCCATCCAAAACATGAAGTGTATATGGACAGCAACTTCGAGGGTAAAACATGCTTTATGCGTATATGTTCCTCTGGGGACAAAGGAATATGTAATTTTTAGGAGTATGCAGTAGCTGTTCCTAATGCTTGGGAGACCTCTGTTGGGCATCCCCATCTTCTACAGCACAACCAAGCCAAGTCCTGAGTTTCATAGGGCACCCAAGCAGCTGAACCTTTTTCTCTTTGATATCTGAAGAACTCCACTGGAGGAAATCCATCTGTGCAATCTGTGCAATCTGTGCAATTTGTAATACAACAAAATTCAATACTCAGTGTGCTCATGGACACAGAAAAATAAAAGACCAAACAAACCTAAAGCACCTGAATTTTCCTGCTCAGATTTCTAACCCTAACTATTTTTTACCTTATGCTCAGTGTTCAAAGGGCTGACTTGTTCCTTTCCTACACAACTCAGTCCTAGAGTTACTACCACAGTGAATCAATACATTAAATCCTGATCCATTGCAGTTAACTAGTAAGAAACCTGAAAGTAATTAAGTCAGAGGTGTCCTAAGACCCTTCTGTGATTCCAGGAAGACTTTTAGGATATATTTCTACAACAGAGCGAGGAATCAAACTAATCTCCATTTCCTAAGGAGTTCTTCATTCATGCTAATTTTTTTGCAGCATCTTGTAAGAGTACATTCATGCACATTAATATTCTCCTCAGAAAGCACAAACAGAAGCACAAGGTTAAAAGACCTTTTAAAATTTAGGGGTTTATCCCATTGAGAGCTTAGGCAACCAATTCCCAATGCCACAGCAAATGAAAACAGATCAAACCTCCAAAGCATTCCCATTCTTATTTATTCACCTGGTGTGATTTGAAAGGATGCCTTACTAAATCCAAAGGATCTTTGTCAGTGAGGAAAAAAATATTTAAATTTTGTACAAGCTCTTCTTAATTCTCTGTGCTGACAGGAAATAGAGAAATTGTATACCTAAAAGTATTTTGCACATCATGGAATGGACCCTGGGAGATCTCTGGGCTACTCCTCTGCCCAAAAAAGTGCCAAGTCTGGGGTGAGACAAGGCTGACCAGGTATTGGTCCAGTTGAAGAATAAAATCCTCAGAAGGATGGATTCCTCTCAGGACAACATGTTCCAGTGCTGACTGTCCTTAACAGGAGGAAATAAAGAGATTTTCTTTTTTTTTTTCTCATAATATCCCATTAAATAGGGGTAATAATTTGAGAAAAGTTTAAAACTGTCAAACTTTTAAGTAGTGAATTTGGTCCTTAACAGTTTCTGTTAAGCTTACTGGTGATAAGTCTGGGATAAGTGCAGAACTAATAACAGGATCTAAGTTTTTTGAGTTAAAGTTACAAAGGAGAAAAATGAAAATCTGAAATAAAGGAAACAAAAAGCAATCAGTCTTCTATAGTTATTATTTGTTTCTCCCACACTTAACTATAATTGTGCCCTTTTGGTTTGAACCAATAGCACAAATGACATGTTAATATTTTCAGCTTCTCTTGGAATTTGATATCTGATAGATGTCCCAGTCCTCTTGCCTTAACAACTATCTCAGAATAATTATTAATGGGAAATAAATAAAAAAAAAATGTTGTTAATGTATGCTTCAATTTAAACAGTGACTTTAATTTTAAAAACTAATGAAGTGTTGAAACTCTTTGGAATATAACTTGCAGAGGTTTATTTAGCTAACATTAGCTCCAGTCTTTAAAATGTCTTTATTTACGAATATGTCTATGTTTTTAATGAATCCAAGCAGCTGTTTAATTTATGGAAATATGTATTATTTTCTCAACAATCAAATACTTATTTATATGCAGATTGGATACCACCTTTTGTGTTTATATTTAAACACTGAGTTGAGATATTAATTTATCTTGATTAGTATAATTTCCCTTACATTATTAGTTAGAAATAAATATATTATCAGTGTTATTTTTTCATTGGCATGCTATGTGCATGCCATTGCAGTTATAATAAAAAAATATTTTACTTATCAGCCTTTGACTTCAGAGGCAAGGAAAATGCAAATAACAAAATCTTGTACATTTTCTATGCAAGCCAATGAACAATTTTGTGATTTGGCTTCTCTTTATATGACTTCTTATGGACAACAAGAGTCATCCTGAGTTGACTGCTCTTCTGTAGCATTTAGTTAAGAGTTGTCTTGGGACTCCAGATATTATGGAAAGCTTTTGCAGTTTATTCACTATTGTTTGAGACAAATGGTATGTCATTTATTTCCTCAATAAATTTAGTAAATATTTTCACTGTGCATTTTAAACAACTCATTTCTGATTTTGGATGCTTTTCTTTCATACATCCTACTGAAGGCAGCTTATTAAAATCCTATAGTTCACATTTCAAGAAATTTTCTGTTCACAGACTTCTTATAGATTAATTAATTGTTCTCATTGACTTTTTCTTTACAGATAACCTGAATAATGTCTTTCACATTTTATGTTTTTCCCAGAATAATATTTATGATGAGAACCAGAGAGATACTGTATTATATAATCTAATTCTCTGTTTAAAAAAGTCCTTTTGATGAACTTGCCAGTCTTCTATTAACTTTGTTTTGATGTTTGTCATCATCAAGAGATGAATAATAGCACTCATACATATTGTGACATTTTAGTTATACTAATCTGTCAACAAGTATAAAAATATTAATAATTTTAAAGTATTGTTAAAGTAACTAATGAGAGTTTTAATCATCATTGAATTAAGCACACAATAATGGCAAACAATAAATTCTACAAGTGATGTTCTTATTTGTTTTGTTTTCAAAAGAGAATGACAAGATAGTTTCTTCTTCACCATATTCAAACAATTATTACTCTGCTGTCTTATTTTTCTATTACATAATGTCTATCCTATCAGAACTAATTGCTTTTGATATGAGGAATAGACGAAGGCAAATAATCTCAGGATGACTTTCACACAGAATTTCGCTAAAGTGAAAAATAAATCATTCTAAAACTTATCTTCCATATGAGAGATACTATCAAAAAAAAAAAAAATCATTCTTACCTTGATTGTTTACTAGTGACTTACTTTTTATAACACCGTAGATTTTCTATGTAAATATCTCTGCAAAAAATAGTATTAAATTTTAGTAGTGTGTCTCATAACAGATTTCACTCATTGAAATCTTCAGTGTTCCCTCAATTTTTTCTAGGATTTATTTTAGCAATAAGAATAGTTAAATAGTGGTACATTTTTCTACTAATACTGCAACAATCTTTCCATATCTTCATGCTAGTAATATTTAAAAGTTATCTAACTACTTCATTCATTGAGGTATTTTCTCATAGAATAACAGAATAAAACAAATTAATTGTAAAAGATAGCAATCTAATAAAATGTTCAATTTACATTGTTAATATACATCACTAGGTTTATTAAAGTTGCACCATGATAGTAGAAATGTAGTAAGACAAGACATAGATAATGGTATTTTTCAATTTTCCAATTTCTAATTGCGACTACGTGGAAAAAGAGAAATTATGCCCTGAGCTTTCTAAACCTTATGCATGCTTCTAACTTAGTGGCAGTAGTCATATTCTCTTCAGCATTACTGTTGTTAGCAAAACATTAAATAGATGTATAAGCTTTGGCAGGTGAAAGTTTACAAACTGGCTTCCTTGAGACAGAGAGTCTCAGTTTTTTCTTTCTGAAATAAAGAAGAAAATAAGTTAACAGCCTTGGGAAATATGATGAGCAGAAGGCAATGAGTAAGTGAAGACCATAGCAGGTGTGATGTCCCCAAAGGCCCAATACCATAACCACATGTGGATCTTATATCCCTTGTGTAGTAGCCATCTGACTATGAGTAAATGTCATTTTATTGTAATAACTCCTTCCTATCTGTGGGAAGCAATTATTAATGATTCTGGAGATAGCTGTTTCTGCCAGGAGAAGTTCTGTGTGTGTGTGTGTATAGGAGAAATCTGATGGGAAGTGCTATTGAAGGAGTAATCTAACTTGAAAGAAAATCAGCCTTGGGTTCCCTTTATAGCCAAAGAAAGGATGTACTTATTTTTCATGATTTGCATTAAAGAGCCAGGGCTAATTTCTCTCCTAACATAGGTGCTTCTGTACAGCATTAACACTGTGGGATAAATGGGCAACAGAAAGAGGGGGAAAAAGAGATTATCAGAGTGTTGTTGAAAGAAAACAAGCCTGAAGGACACTGAACGAACACAGCTGCTTCCTAATCTGCAGGAGATTCTGATTTCAAATATTTCTTTTGTCTGTTCAAAGCAATAACTTGGTCTGGCATTAGTGTTTGACTGAATGGCAGCCAATATGCACACTATAAAGTGACAATATTGTTAGAAAATCACCTTTAACTTGAAGTGGTATTAATTGCTGCCTAGGTGCATGACTTTTTCTTTACTCTTTGATCAGCTCTCAATGCACATGAGTATCGCTCACCTTTGTACATGGGCTGTCATTCTGAGAGGATTTTAGCCTTTAGAAGCTATTGAAAGTGTAAGCAGAACCAGGTAATTGCTCAATGGTCTGTTTTAGAAAGAGAATCTACAGAGCATGAGATAATTTGGGCAGAAAGGAGACCAGTGGCTATCAAAAGCTTTTCTTCTCTTTGTTCCATCTACTTTCTATTAAATGTAAGGTTAGAAAATTCTTTTACTGTAAATTAATAGGTAGGGTCTACCTATAAAGAGTCTATTAGCTCTCAGGGCACGTCTATTAGATCAGTGTTACACTTAGGTATTATGATGACTCTTAAAAGACCTCCAGCAAATAACTAGTGAAAATCACCATAAACCAATATCTAAAGTATGTTGCAGGAAAGTCTTATTTTTGAACTATTTCCCTATGATGCTTTAAAATGTTAATTCATATGATTTCCTTCTAAATCTTACAGTCTTAATGTTGCAGCTCCTGGTGACCAGTAATATTTTACAAATAATTACTTAAAATAATTAATTAAAATTAATAAAGAATGAATTACCTTAAACAAAGCTATTTATATATATATAAACATATAAGCACATACAGCACATAAGTCACTCTTTAGTTTTCAAGCTTTTTCAAGCTTCAAGAAAAGACCTGAAATGATAACCTAGCTTTATCCTGTAGTCTCAAAATCCAAGAGAATAATAAAATAAATTCCATTTTATACAACATTGATTTAAGCACAGATACATCCTAGGAGGCATAGAGCTTGGAGAAGTATAGGGAAAGGTTCTTCTACACCAATTTGGAAAATAAGCACCAGAAAAGGGTGGCAGTGATGTGTCTTTGGCTTTCCTGGGCAATGGTTTCTGCTCTGATCTGTGTTTGTCCCTGGCACTTTTCTCCTGCAGTTGCCATCAGCAGTCATGTTCTTCAATTCTTTGGCACAGAGACAATTAGAAAGTGATGCCATTAATTTACTGTGTCCTGGCACCCACAATGGTGACATCTGTGGCCCAAGAGAGATGGACTCGTGAGTTCTTGTGCTTGATAAATATCGTGGGCCTATTTGAAAAGAAGTTTGGGCAACTGAAGGCAAGTTAATTCTGCACTGATATTAAAACCAAAACCAGACAGCAGTATCTATGCCTGAAAAACTGTTGCACATCCCTTGTACTCTTGCACATGATAATAGTTTGTCCTACCTGCTGAATAGTAGCAAAGCTCTTAGTCTCATCATGGCAGAAGTACCACAAACAAAAAAATGCCTAATTTGTGTAATTCATGTTAGCCAAATAAAGAATAATGTGATTGGTGTCATCTTGATAAACCCTACCTATTGCCTTCAACATTATCAAAACTTCATATTTTTATAGGTTTTTTTTTTTGTTTTTGTTTTTGTTTTGTTTTTTTTTTTTTTAATTCTAATTTCTTACATTATTTTAAAAACATTTTGGCTATGTGGGGAATTTGTTTGGATTTCAGTAGTGAAGCTGTTTTTGTGCACCACAAAGCTTAAACATTGATGTATCATTATTGAGGCCCAACCTAACAATTAAGTTTTATAATTTGACAGTAGAAACCACAGGTTTCTTCTCTTATAGCGGCAATTGGGGCAGTATCTGTCAGTTGTTTTACAAATACTCTTGTAGGATAGTATTAAAAATGGGAAGTCTAAATCAGCCTTAAAATAAATAGCTTGTCAAATTTGAAGCCATTAATTCCTTCCTCATCCATGGAGGTTTTTCTAAAAAAAAATTATTAAGTGCCTTTTTAAAATTAAATTTTCTTTAATGGACTGTTTCTTATCATAAGACTAACAATTTTTTCTTATGCAAATGTCACATTTCAAAAATGTTTTCATTTACCTACATAAAATTTAGACAAAATAAATCTTAATATAATGCAAAATTTAATTTTTTGACACTAAGACCTCTGTATCTTTTTTTCCAAATTATTCAACAACCTGAGTCCAAAAGAAGTCCCTCTAAAAGGACAGGATTTTGCCTGCAAGTTAGGGAATACAACCCTTATGTGATAAAAACAAATGGCTAAAAAGCCCAGTTTTTGTTTTTCCTTCATTGTCAACATATTTGGCCTCATACTAACACTCACATTTAAATTATTTATTTGAAAAAGTAGTATGTTAATGGAATATATCTGCATAATCATAAAGCAAAATGTGTCATTGTTAAGAAAACATGCTGATCTTATGCTAATAGAAACTTTCTTCAAAAATTGGTTTTTCAACAGGTATTTATCTTATTCAACAGAAATATTAAGTTCAGCTCAGGAAAAGTCCTCAAGGTACTGTTGACAAATGAACATTAAGCAATTTTTTTTATACCTGACCTTACATTCAGTCTTTTGGAGGCTTCTTGTTTTACCTCTTTTTTTAAAAAAAAAAATTTTTACTTTTCCCCTCACAAATGTGGTAGATTTCAACACACTGAAAATCAAACAGTCCTCAAAGGGCCCTGCAATAATGTTGAGATGGTGATTTTTATATGGAATAAGTGTAGTATATGTATGCTTCATGCATACAACAGCATACAACAGCAGCAGAAATTTAGGAATAAAATATTGCCTTAAGCCACTGCTGAGACTGCAGTCTCGACCACGGGATTCTTGATTCTTGGCAGGGCAGGGTTCCTGTCATATCTTTGGCTGTGGCATGTAAATCTGTCATACATGTGCAGGTGCATGCACATGTATATGAGTTAAAATATGAACTTTGGACAGAAATTACTGTGCAGCAATAAAAACATCCCATCCAGGTGAGCATTTCCTGATTATGCATTACTGGACAGTGTGATTCTGGTTTTGTTGCTGTCCCACTTAAACTCCACCTTGGCAAACAATGATGGAATGGGAATGTCAAACACAGCCCTTTTCAACCTGTTGTACAATACCAAGCATTTAACAACATTCCAGGGCTCTTCACAGTAAAGGGATCACAGGAATTTACTTGAAAGATGCTATTTAGATGCATAAAAGAAAGACTGTTGCATCATTACACAGCAGACTATGAAATCTGAATCTGATCGAAACAGTAATTGGACCACACTGATTTAATTACTGGTCTTGTGGCTGGAGTTATAGATACACTAATTAAAACTGCATCTTCCTGCTCAAAACCTGCCTTTCTTCCTTGAACCAGAGGTCACTCTTAATGTCTTGCAGAGCAGCCAGATTTGAACATCTGTGCAATAACACTTATAAAAAAAGGAGGCAAACATTTTATAGCTCACATGATAAATGCATCAATAAGCCTTTCCAAAAGCTGACAAGCTTTGGGTTAAAATCTGATCAGACTTAATATAGCAAGAGAAGAATAAGTCTTCATCACAGAATCGGAAATAACTGGGAAAAAAATTTTCTCAAGTGAAGCTGCTAGCATCTGATTTAAAGATCTGAGCTAGAGCACAGCCCATAAGATCATCTGCACATTTTTTGTAGGTACTTTAAGAGATGTGAAAAGCATAAAAGCTGGAGCATGGGTATGCTGCTTGCAAAGCAAAATTGAATTAATTAGACAGAAAGGAAGACTACCTCTTAAGACAGGAAAACCTGTATTATAAAACACAATTTCATAATACTTGTTATTTTTGCTTCTCTTTTTTACTCTATTAAAATTAGATTTAAAATAGTGTGGATATAAATAGATATTTGTAGTCAATCAGGACTGGGAAAAAAATCTTTTTTTTGGCTATCGGAATTAATCCATTCATGCAAAATTCTGCCAAACAATCCAGCTTTCAAAATTTTGTTTGCATATTCAACAATGCGAGAGTTTCTTTCCTTTTTTTTTTTTTTTTTTTTTTAAATCCTAATGTGGTGATCAATTTATTTAACCCAGCAAGCTTATCCGTAAGCAATTGTTATGGAAGAATTAACACAATATTCATTGATACAAAAACAAGGTTTAATAATAATGCAAATTGTCATGGCTTTACACCATCAAACTATCAGCTACGTCTCTATATATTTTAGTTTACAATAAATATATGGCAGGTAATTTTTCTTCCACCATTAAGGTGTTTTATATCGCAGCATATTTGCTGACTGCCTTGCACATGGGCAGCTATTGCCAGGGAGCTGACTTGCATCTCTGTCGGGATGCAGATTTTTACTTGAGCACAAGGAACAGGTTATGTGTTGAACATTGCCATGGTTTGTCAAAAGTTACTATATCTGGATTGCCCCATTGCAAAAAGTAGTTCACACATTTCTATCCATTATTAAAAGGCACCTGACATACCCAGAGCTGTCTGAAAGGACAATCAAACTCACTCAGATGACATTGATGCCTGACATGGCAGAACACCAAATATTTAACTTAAATGAGAGAACCTATTAAATTGGAATAATCTAACCAGTATGCTTTCTTCTTTTCTTGGGAAAGAGAAACAGACCCCAGCACAGAGCATTCAGTTTGCTGAACCAGTGAATTAGAAATGTTCATAAGACAAGATGCAGATTCAAGTGTGAGCCAGCTGTATAGCTCAGCACACTATGTTGAATGCTTGAGTCATAAAACCTCTCAGAGGAATGTTTATATCTGAGGCAACAGTAACATCCCTAATGAAAATATTCACCTGAACCACAGAGATGGACACAGCCCCTTTCCAGTTCTGCTGTTCCTGATGTTCCTAAGCACACATTTTTGTCATTGTTAAATGTATGAAACTGCTTTTTGCGACACTCTCAAGTGTCTCTGAACAAGACACAGCACAAGCACAGTGTTAGGTGCAACTCAACACAACAGTGCACTTCTATAATTTCAGAACTATGCCAAGTTAAAAAACAAACCATACAACAGCATCTATTCTTGAGTCAAAAGTAAAAAGCTGAGCTAAAGTAAAAATATTTTCATCTATATTAAACCTGTTCTTATAAATTTACATCAGATGATGACATTTGAAATGTGTAATTTGAAAGCCCTTCAGTGATTTCTTTATGTAATCATGTTTCTGACCTGCTCTGCAGAGTTCTCACTTTACAGCACAAAGTTGAATTATACTGTCACTTACTGGTTTTACACTGGAGTAGTCAATTTTTCATTTGGTAATGTAATCTGACAGTCTGACAAAAACATTGGAAAAGGCATTATGTATATTCGGCTCTTGAGAGAATCAGAACTGGTGGAAAAACAGATATTTTGAATACTTTTCTAAATGGGAAACTCGCTCCCAACTAGCATATTGCAGGCTTGTGTCATTCACAGTCACTGGAATTTCTTTAACTGATTCCTCATGATGCCACATGAGGCCCAGGATGTAAATATAGATCACCTCTGTATGTATAGCTGTGCCATGGATAAAACATGATTTTCAGCTGTGGTCAGAGGTTACCCTCCTGTTTCCAAAAGGAAAACAAGTGGACTAATGTACTCTTACAACTGTCCTCCAGCTATGAATGTGGGCTTTTATTCAGACTGAATCTTATTCACAAGATTTCTGCCATTAGGGCATATCACCAACTCTACAGGGTTTTGTTTAGATACATTACACTGACACACATTATCTCTTTGGAAGAGTAACTATGAAAAGTATAGAATAATTAAGTCAATATATTCTCACTGTCAGTGTTAGACAAAAAAAAAAAGGCAGATTAGTTGTTCTAATGGAGATTTAATCAGAATCAGGGCCCCTACCCACAGAAAGAAACAGTGAAATGTGTTGTAACATGTACAGTTACCACCACTTGAATTTTTCCATAACAGCAACATTTTTCAGTTACCAAATTTCTACAAGATCAAACAGTATAAGCACACAAACTCGGTAGGTATTAAGCTTAAGGGGAGATATTGCAAAGGTAGTTCCACTGTCTTAAATCTGGTAAGGGGATACCTTTGGATTTTTGGTACAATTTCAGTCCATACTGAACCTCATTCTTGTTTTCCAACTGAACCATCTCTGATTATTTTATAAGGAACTTGGCCCAACAGTAGCAAGCAAGTACATAAAATTCAGTTATTTGTTTCTGTCTCTCAAGTATTTTGATATGTAATGCAATTACATATGTAGTATGTATAGTTATATACACAACAGTATTTTTGAAAGAAATAAGCAGTGAAGAAAAAATAAACAGGAAAAGTTCATATTAATATCAAGTTTGTATTTTACCTTGAAGACAATTCCTCAACTGGATTTTCTGGATATAAATAAGATAAACATTTCAATGACCTTACTCCCATACATAGAAAGAATAAATAAAGAGGAGAAAATATTAAAATTAGGAGTAGGCAATATAGAGTGCAAGCCTCAGACAATAATTTCAATGACAGAAGACACTATTAAACTGAAAAAAAGAGTCGGGGGAATTTTTATTTTAAGTTCAAAGATTAACAAATCTATTTACTCAAATACAACAGTACTCGAAACCTAACACTTTAAAAGAATATTATGACCAAAAAACAAAAAAAAAAAAAAAAAAACCACCAAAAAAAAAAAAAATCCTAATGTCTATATGTCTATCTTCATTCCAAAGTTTGCTGGTTTTTTTTTTTTTTTTTTGAAGAAATTTTTTGAATGACTTTCACAGATATTTTCTGTCTAAAAATTGCATGAAAAAAGATTTTGGCAAGGGACATTAATTTTTTTTCTGAAGTTAACCTAATTTCACTTAATAGAAGATTTTTTTTTTTTTTTTTTAAGAATAAAATTTAAAACCCATATCTTTCTTGGGGGAAGAGAGAAAAATGACTAAGCCTGTTGGTTTAACCAAGAACACAGAAATTTCTTGTTATAATTTGTACTGAGTTTCTTACTCAGAAGAATTAAATTGGTTACCATTAGTCATTTATGAAGGAAAAGGATGTGAAATTGATAACCTTTAGCATTGATTCTTCAAATTTAATGGGTAAAAAGACTGCAAGAAGTCAGTTGCCATGGAGTACCTACAGCAGGACATCCTGTCCCTACCTTTCCAGTCTGCATGTATTCACTGTCACAAGAACTGGCTTTCTTCTAAACAGTCTGTGACTTCTGATGGATTTTAAACCCATAAAGTGATCATTTTGTGCTCAGGAAAGTGCAGTGTAAGAAAAATCTTTTATTTGAAGGAGGATTTCTATATAAAAGATTCTTTTATTGGATATATATAGATTCAGAACACATAAAAAGAAGGTGTTCTGGCAGTTGGGTGGGAGCAAATAGATTTTAAAAAATCAAATTTAGTATAAAATCCTGTAAGTTCTCAGTTGCAGAGTACAGCAGCAGCATATAAACTGTGCAAGCAGCAGACCAAATTCAGGTAATATTTAAGTCAGTGTTTTTCAGCTACAGAAAATTTCAAAACTTTTCTGAAACGTTGTTACCCCTTGCTATATTGCCACCTCTTAAACAATAAAAAATATTTTAGTCATCTCATTCCTTATACACAGAGAGAGCTATATTTTATGGCATTTAATTTTAAAAAATATTAAATCACCCCCTTTTCTTGCATCAAAAATTCCATATGAACTAGCCTTTTTAGTGTTGTTTGATATGCTGCAAAGCTCACCAGTTAGAAAAATAAAACCCCAAATATGTCATAAAGGAATGAGAAAACAGGAAAAAGAAAACAGACAACTATTTGGACTCTGAGTAAATAACATTCATATTATTAAGCTGCTTCATGCTCACAGCATTTTAGAAAATTAGGATAAACATGATCTAATGTAAAGCTACTTTTGTTGTTGTTGTTTGTGAAAGGAATAATCTCCAGATAGCACTGTTACAGCAAAGTAAGTAGTGGGTTGCAGAAAACTGAATGTAGGTTGGAGGAGGACAGTCCTTCATGTGTAGTAAGATCAGACCAAATGAAACATAATTTTCTAAGTACCATAATAAATATTAGTTCCATTCTAAACAATGCCACCAAAAAAAAAAAAAAAAAATTAAAAGAAAGCAGTACATTCATAAATTTCTAACAAACAAGGAATATTAAACTAACACAGAATAATTGTAGACTAATATGGGAATAAGCACAGAAATTATCATCAGGAAGCTAAAGTTTTAAATTTGAAGTAGCTTCTAGTAAGTGCTGGGTGGTTACCAATTTTATTTAGTTTGCTGTACATATGCAGAATCATACATGGTTCTAAGACAAAACAGTTTCTTCTTTTCTCCTGAAAAGACTGATAATGTATACATTAATTAAAAACATTCTTTTTAGAAGTTTTATAATTAAACATTTTGATTTTGATGTTACATTGCACAGAAGGGATTTACTGAAAAGTCCTAGAAAAGAATCCCCCCTTGTATATTCCCATTATAAGAAGCCAATGACATAAAAAAAGTTGAGTTGATAAAGTCTGATTTACTTCAAGGTGATGTGTCTTTGCAGGAACACATTAAAACTCTTAAACTTTTGCAGGATGCTGAAGCACTGTTGAGTCAGGTCTATTAATTCATAAATCTGTTATAATGAAGGAAAAAAAAGTCTGGTAAATGGAAGTCATTTAACAGGAGATCAAAATAGCATCAAAATATCTTCAGAAAACACACTTAACAATAATAAAAGCAAAAAATGTGCTATAATTAGATAGCGAGTACTTTTACAAACATTACTTTTAACCTGCTTAAGATTAAAAAGCTATGTGAAAGCAATTAAAAGAAAAAGTATATGGGTTAGTTATTGTATCATTAAGCAAAGCTACATTCTATTCCACAGTCTGTAAATCTGATATTAGTTTGGGTAAAAGACCAAAGAATAGAAAACAAATAAAATAATTTGCATTAGACAGAGTTTATGTGAATTAATCCTCTCTCTGTGTACACACATAAATGAGAGAAGAAAATTGAGAAAAATATATTCGTTTAACAAGATATTGATTCTTCTATATAAGGCATTTCAAGGAGAGAACGTTTCTCTCCTCATGATAATGTGTTTGTTGTTTCTTTGCAGCTTTCCAGGTCTACAGGCACTCATCACTGACATTTCTGGGATAAGCAGCAAATGTTTTCTATGGTAAAAAGTCAGTTCAACTCTCACAAGGCAATGTTTGTTGGCTCTGGGAGTTGCAACAAAATATTTCCAAGACCAAATCCAGAAACGTAGAAACAAGGCTATGCAATATCATCTTTTTTTACCAGGATGCAGGAGATATTAATGCTACATCTGGGCACACATGTTAAGGAAAAAAAAAAAAAAAAAAAAAAAAAAAAAAAAAAAAAGATGAAATAATGAACTACTTGTGACTTCTCAAAAAAACATTGCATGGCTGAGGTTTTGTTTTTTCTTCATCATTGGTTGTGATGCTTTGTTTGACCACCCTGGAATCATATTAAATCCTGATATTGGTTGTCTTTTTACTGACCAAATACTTAGTTATTAATATCATGCCACTCGACAAAATGTTTCTGTTCTACTTCATACATAATGAAAAAGAATTGTTAACAGGGATAGTAACTAAAGATAAGGTGATAAATCTTATGATCAGCACAGGGAAAACACCTGCAATCAGATACAAGCACAAAAATAAGTGGAAATTACAAATATTAAATTAATTAAAGCTTCTACAGTTGTTTGCAAAATCCATGGTTGAGTCATTTACCCAGTGCTTCTTGGACTGAAGAACAAACTCCAAACCGAATCAAATAATTTTTAGCTTTAAATAGCCTTGTTTTGTTTCGGTTTTTAATGGGACTGTGTAAAATTCAAGTGTTTCAAAAGAGTGATGTAGTTATACAAATAAGAAAATCAAACAACCAATGAGCCAGGTTTCATGGTATATTATTTAAGTAATGGAAAATCAGGTGATACTGACAAGATTTGAGTTCTGGCTAAGCCTGATTTATAATTTAGCAAATATAGAAGCCGAGCAACTGGCTAATATATTTTTTTCCATTTTTCAGGCTTTCAATATTTTTACCTGATTACACTGATGTATTCTTAACAAAGTAATCAGTCACTGACTTCTAGCACAACATGTGAATGAAAATTAAAGTGGTCAGTAGAGCAGTTTCCAATTTGCTATTAAAGACCACACAATTAGGTCTGTTACTTGAAGCAAAGATTTGTTTTGGTAAGAAATCATCCATCCATGCCTTTGGGAGAAAAAAAAAAAAAAAAAAAAAGAAAGAAAGTAAAAGACAAAGCTAGATGTTCCTTTTGAAAACTGTGTCACTGATTACTAGCTTCACTTGATTTTTTTTTTTTTTTTGGAAGAATTTTTTGTTTCTTTGTTTTTCTTTAGTTTATTTCAGGCTTATTTACAGACTTATTTCTATCTTTTTCTCTTCTGTATACTTTTTAACTTAATGTAGAGTCTTTTTATCTGATGCTAAACCTGCACATGATTTTCAGGGTTCCAAAGAAAGCAGTGGTACCAAAAAACAGTGGAGTGGTCACCTGGTTAAGATACAAATATATGATCTGCCATGCTGTGATAAATCTAAAGTGAATCTGCAAGGGTAGGTAGTGGTGAGCTGGTTTTGGCTGGAATACAATAAATTTTCTTCAAAGTAGCTCCATGGGTCTATGTTTTGGATAATGTTGGAAACAGTATTGATAACACAGGGAGGAGTACATAAAGCTGGGGGAAGGAGGAGGAAGGAGGTGACTTTCAGAGTGATGGTGTCTGTCTTCCTAAGTCACCATTACACATGACTTTTGTTTTAATCCACAAGTTTCCTCACTGATACCCTTCTGATTGTCTCCCCAGTCCCAGTGGGGAAGGGTGAGTGAGAAGCTCTGTGGGGCTTAGCTGTTAACTGCAAACAACAGGTGGTTATCAATATCCAGTGATTTGAATTTCTGGCTTTCTGTACCTGGACTTGATTTCTAACATTTTATTCAACTTTGGTAAAAGGCAAGCAGTAACTGTACTTGCAGTCTTCTTAAGAAAGAAGAGATAGGAAATTATCCAAGAAATAAATGTACATTGTGATGCTCAGGTCTACAATTCCTACCACCAATATTCTAGTTTGTCATCATACTGTAAAATATCATATCTTTTACTTACTGAAGGAAATAAAGTTTCATAATAATGAGCATAAATAAGCTTGTTAAAGTGAAAGAGGAAAGCCTGCTTCTGAAATTCCACTTTCACCATTCACTTAAATAAGCTAGATTTCCCTTGTTTCTGGTCTTCGTCAAAGAATAGGGTTTCATTATAGTATAATGGAGCAGGTGTGCACATCTAGTTCATTAAATGTGAAAGAGAGTTTGAGTCCGTTTTCCTTGTTAGTCATCTTCTGAGAAGTCATAAGTGAGGATGTGAATATCAGTCTAAATTTGTTACAGTATGAATTGGAACTGTGATGGTTTAAACTCTCATAAATAGAGCTCAAGAGAAATTATTTCGTGATGCTCCCGCATCCTAAGTGAGCTTTTCAACTGCTGCTTAAATAAAATTTATTTAAGGATGAACTAGAACAGACTGGGATCTTTCAGTTACAAAATCTGAGATGGCAGGCTGTAATTAATAGATGAAGGCAAGTAAGATGTGACTTCTGAACATCTCCCTGCTGAACTGATTCATCTTTACTAAGTGATAATATGATCGAGGATGAAAAGTTCAGGTACATGACAGAACACACAGAAATGTTTCCCAAGCCACAAGAAAAAAAGTGATGAACATAGATGAGTCAAAGGCATGACTGCAAGAATGGGAGGAAAGCCTGAGACAAAGATCAAGGAAAGGGGGAAAGACCTCATTGGTATAAACAAGGTACTGCTCCAGCCTGATTCATTGCAAAGAGCTTGGCTTAAGTGGAATCTTAATGCAATAAAATTTGGATTTCCATAACCATAAAAATCATGCTATGGTTTTAGTAACCATGGTAACAATATCCAAAAGCACATAAACCCTGAAAAATTTAATTCTAACATTTGTTTGCAAATTAACTGAACTCACATGAACCTGTTTGCAGTCTGACTGAACATAATGGTATTCTGGGTGAGATGCAAGTTTCATGTTAGGTGAACTTTGAATAGCAAGCTTCCTAGTGGGAGATAGTGAAAAAGATAGAAAGGGTTATTTTTATGTGCAAATAGACTTTGGGTTATGAAGCAGAGAAAACATAACAGGCAAAATAAGTCTAGCTCATTTTTTTTCAATGCCTTTACTAGCCACTGTATGATACAGCTTTCACCTTTGAACACACCTTCTAGAATCATTCTAGCCCTGCAATATCTATGGATTTTTGAGCGCAGATGGTTTTCCTGAGACCTATGCCCCAAATACTCATTTTGTATTTACACAGTGAGCCACACTGATCAGACTGACAGGCTCATAGATATTCTCTACTTGTCTTTGGCTTGATTTTTATTTTCTTTTAAGGTTGTTTGGGTTTTGAGTTTGTTTGTTTGATCTTTTTTTTGTTTTTTGTTTTTTTTTTTTTTGTTTTTTGCTTTTTGTTTTTTTTGTTTGTTGGTTGGTTTTGTTTGTAGTGTTTCTATCAATTTTTTTTTTTTATTTATTGCTATTTTCTTAGTACTATGATGCAACAGGCATCATTGCATGTTTTAAAAAAAAATATAGAAGAAAGCTCTAGCTGAATTTGCCATATTCTCCAAAAATATATTTGGACATATGAGAAGGTAATCTGATCTTGGAGTCTAATGTTTGAGAAAAATGAGATAAATGTAAGTTGTATGTCTCAAAGGAAGCATCAAGACAAAGCAGGCATAGTGTTCTTCTAATCCTATAAGGGATGATCACCATCATTATCTGAGATCATGTTGACTGCCAAGGACTTTAACACGTTTGCCATTTCTCAGTATCCTGCTTCAAGGATAACCTTTATTCAGTTTTTTTTTTTCTTTCTTCCCTTCTTTCTTGAATGTTATCTGAATTTTTAATTTGCTCTGTATTAGTATCTGTATCTGCATGTCTATATATCTATATATATGTATAGTTATATAATACTTATACATTATTATATACATAAGATATACTATAGATTTGCGTACAATATTGTATACAAATTGTTAAAAGATAATTATTCTTTCTTATAATGGAAATAAAAAAATATTTAAAAGCTCAATACAAAACAGCATTTAATCTATATTTCATTGATGTAATACAAAAACAATGAAAAGTATTTGCAAAGAAAATGAAGAAAAGAGATTTTTCTACTATCTGTAAATTTGGAATTAATCCTAAATATAGGGTCAATGCTGTGAGATCTTTTTCAGTCCTCCTAAAAAGGAGGTCTTGTCGAACATGGAAACAGGAGAATTTGTAAATACAGGCTACTTAATGTTGATTAGAGAAAATCACTAAACCTTGCTTCTTGATAGTTATCCAGAAAAGGAAGTACAAGCAACAAGAAAAAGAGAGCACAATTATCCCTAATCTATGTATATCAATATTACCAACAGTAAAAAAAAAAAAAAAACAAACAAAAAACAAGGGAGGAGAACAAAACAAACACAGTACTAAGAATAAATCTTGTCAACTTCTCTGTCATAACTATCACATTTATGTAAATCATAAACAGCAATAGAATTCAACTCATTTGGCAAATGCAGGAACACTTGCATGACAGTTTTGAATTGTGGGTTTACAGAAGTCAATGGGAGTTTCAGTCGATTTCCAGGAAGGCTGGGTTCATAGGGCCAGAAAAACATTGGGAGAAAGAGACATCTGGAGGTCACAGAGTCCAGCGTTTTTCCTGAAATGGGACTGTTAGAATAGATACCTTACAGCATGCTAGAGAGGTAAAGTGTAGTCAGGAAAAGGTATGAGGGATTTCATTAGTGTCTATGAATGTTATAGACACACATACTTTATACAAATTTTCAAGATAATACTGATAGGAATTATGGGATTACCATAAAATCCTCCCAATTTGTTTTACAGTCTCCTTTCATATTTATTAAAATTTCTTATTTTACAATTTTTTGGAATAAAAAAGCAAAACTAGACTGTTTATGATGGTCATTTCCTGTAACTGAAACATATGTGAATTATTTCCATTGATGATTGTTAGTGTCAAGCAAATATTTGGAGGCAGTTTTTCAAAAGAACTTTAACATTTACCAACATTGAAAATCATTCACAGTTCCAAAGTTCCTAAATTAATAGAGAATGTTAAAAAAAAAAAATAATGGAAAATTATTACATAAAAAGTCATTGAAACAAACATGAAAAAGAGCTAATGATATGAATCATTATCTTTGTGAACTGCACTCAAGTTTAGCTCAAAGTTTTAGCTTTTATATGTGATCTATTGTTTTAAGTTGTATATCAGGAGACCCCAAGACTCTCTATTCTTGTCCATTTTCTCTCTTTCATCATGTGCATTTGTTTGCATAATATAGAAGAGCAGCAGGGCAGAGTAATTACAGCAATCAGTCTCTGAACACATTAATCTGCTCTAAACTGCAGGGAGTAAATGATGCAGAAAGAAATCCAGCAGAGAAATATTTCTTTTGTTTGTGGCAAATCTCATACCAGGTTTAAATCATGCAAGGGCAACTTGTAATTTATTTCATGGTTGCCTAGGCATCAGCAATTAAAATACGTGGTTAAAAAGGTTTGATTTGAAGAGGCTTATAAAGTCTCTAGTTTGTGCAAGCTAATGAACATGCTATTGTAAACAATAACAAATACACTTCTTTGTTTACTCACATGCAGAATAATTTTTGTTAATACCTTTGCTCTTCCAGTAGACTATAGCTAAAAGTTTACAACAGCAAACAATATTTTTAATTCTTCTTTCCTTTCATTCCTTTAATTCTTGTTCTTATTTTTATTATTACTATCATTTCTTCTAGGTGTGCTTCATAAAAAAAAAAAAAAAAATCAAGTCACTATGAACAAAGGCTAATTCATTTGGGAAAAACAAAATAATCAAAACCCATTTACACAGAGATAAAATATCACTGTCAGATCCCATTGATGGAATTTCAATGATTTATCTGTGAAAAAGAATGCATAGAGATTTTTTTTTTTTTTCTTCTCGTAATTTTTTAAATTTGAATGTATTTGCATTAAGCATGAAAAAAGAGACCATGGAAGGAGGAAAAATGTTTTATATCAGAGTTAAAAATATAAAAAGTTCCATGAATTTTTTTCATTTCATAACAAACCAAGTGACTTTGCAATCTCCCTAGTTCTCTCATTCGATATTAAAGTAACAACATTTTGTGCAATGTTTTACTCACTGTATTCTTTAAATACCTTCCCTGCTCTTTAGATTTTTGGTGAAAATGTAGTCTCGTTACTGTAAGTGATTTTGTTTTCTTAGTTTTTCGAGAAAAAAGGACAACATAGCATCTTTAGTTATTCCTGTCATAATCCTTGTCCCAAATGGTTGTTCTTGAGATCGCCCAAAAAAGCATTGATCGCCCAACAGAGCATTGTGTTTTGGGTGAGTCAGTGCTGATATTCTGAGTATGGATTAAAAAAGGACATATTTTGTGTCTAACTTGGGAGAAAGCAACACTCCCTGATTCTATCACTAAGACCAAATAAGCATGTTTCTAAAAAAGAGGTAGACCACTGAGCGACAAAATAAAGTAAAGGAACATTTATATTAGTGCCGCTTTATTGACCTTTGAATATGTCCTGTGTTTTCTAGCTGTTTCTGAGATCTGAAAATACTCACACTGAGCTAGTTACACATACAACTCATGTACAGACTTATAGGACTTCTACTAAATAATTTATAATAAGAAGCTTAAAGGAGGTTGAGTGCTGTGTGCTCTCCCCAAATAAATCTGAAATTTCATGCTTACTTATCTTAATTCATGATTCATTAGGGATTTTTTCTGAGTGTTAAGGACTTATGTAAAGTATTGTCATGTTTATCATTGCTTTGGAGCAACCAAATGACTTCATCCTCCTCCCCAAAGTGAATTGAAGCAAACAGAACAGGCAGCATGCTATTTTGCAGATGAGAAGCTTGACATGATGCCATTCATACTTGCAGCCCAGAAAGCCAACCATACCCTAAGCTGCAGAAAAAGGAGTGTGACCAGCAGGTTGAGGGAGTTAATTCAGCCCCTCCATTCCCCTCTGGTGAGACCCCCCTGGGGTACTGCATCCAGCTCTGGGTGCCCCAACATGGGAAGCACGAGTGAGTCCAGAGGAGAGCCACAGTGATCAAAGGAGCACCTTTCTTCTAAAGACAGGCAGAGTGGGTTTTGTTGAACCTGGAGAAGGCTCCAGGGAGATCTTGTAGCAGCCTAGAACCTGAAGAGGAGCTACAAGAAAAACTTCCTTTTAAGAAGAGCATGTAGAGACAGGACAGGGGTTAACAGCTTTAAAAGGAAAGGACAGGCTTAGATAAGACTGTTTGTACTGGTTTTGGCCAGGACTGAGTTAGTTATTTTGCAGTAGATGAAGGAGTGTGGCTGTGGGCATGTCTCAGAGGTTATTTGAAACCATGTTTTGTCATTGCTGGGGTGGGGGAGGATTCTCTCTGCTTTCTAAGAAGTGTGTCCCTTTCCAGTGGGAAACAAACATGGCAGACATGGTGGAGTGGGATGATGCTTGCTGGGGTCATGCCACATGGTGTGACTTGTACACTTTAATTTTTAATATTGCTGCTGTTTCTGTTCGTTTTCTTATCTCATTGCGACATCCAGTAAATTGTTCTTTTCTCAATCTGTGTTTTCCACCTTTTGTGTCTCCAATTCTCAACTCCATCCCTGGAGCAGGAAGATTTAGGGAAGGCAGTGGGATACAAGTGATCAGTGCCCGATTTGGGGGGTAGCCAATGAAGGCCCTTGACTGGGGAGCCTGATTCCTAAACCATGACAGCTGGAATTGGTGCTCAACTGGTGGCACCAAGGGTTGAGAGAACAACACATCTGCCCAGAGCACATCGGATACAAATTTGATCTAGGCATTCGTTATTAGCCACAGAGCCCTGGTTACCACATTGCTTGGCCTGCTCATGTTGTTCCTAACCCCATATATATGTATCTGCAGATGCACTCAGTGCCCTTCAGGGTGCTCTTTTTCAGGGCTCTTTTTTTCAGGGAGAGAGATCAGGATGGTTTTGTTGATGTACTGTGGGATATCAGTTTATGGCATGATAACATAAAGGGCAATGAAGGTCCTCTGGAACGTGTGTTCAATGCTGCTCTTCTGCCCTGGCCTTGAGTGTTGCCTCTGGGAACTCCTTAATAATTGTACCCAGCCTGTGCAGGAAACCGGGAAGAATGATTTTCCTCATCCTTTAACCACTTTTTCCTCTGTCAGGCCTGTTACAAAAGCATTTGAAATTTTTGAAGCCCCTTTGGATGTTAAGGATGTTCTTGGTTTGACATCTGCCAGGTCTTCTCAGTGAAGTGTATACCATGTTTAGAATCAAGAAAGTGATTTCTAGGGAGATTATTCAGAGATCTTCTCTAAGGGTGAATAGTCATGAGTGGCATGGAATGTGAGAATATGGGCCAGGTTTTGGAGGACTTCTTTCCTGCACTGGTTGGGAAATTCGCTCCTGAGCAGCTACAGGGCCCTGTTTAAGCAATATAATATGTGAAGAAAAAATGCTGTGGCAGGTCCAGAGAGGTGAGAAGTTGTGCAAAGTGCTGGGATTGGTTACTGTTTATCAGACACTGCTCCTCACTAGGCAGGACCTGCAGTGGGAGGGGAAGGAAAGAAGAAGAAGAAGAAATCCTGTGAGGAGCAGCTGAGGGAGTTGGGATTGTTTAGCCTGGAGAAAAGGAGGCTCAGGGGTCACTTAGTGCCGTGTTCTAGTTGACATGTTCAAAAGTTTGACTTCATGATCTCAGAGATTCTCTCCAACCTAATGGGTTCTGTGATTCTGTGAAAAAAAAAGGAGACACTGGGCAGGGAAACTTAAACAAAAGTAGAATTTTAATCAAATGATACAACAAAGTTCACATGTTATCCTGTACCAGTCTATGGCCCTAAGATGAGGAATGTTAGATCATTTCATCCTGAAAACAGTGATAGGCTGTTAAGTGAACAAAAATAATTGAATCTCAAGCACAAACATTTCAAGAGTACATTAAACCATCTGTTTGCCATCTCTGAGGAGGTATTAAATAAGATTCTATGTTTCCCACACAGAGCAGCTGCTGGCAACAAGGAAACATACCGCAGTGTTTTACAGCTCTTTGGCTGGTTTGGGAAATAGCACCACAAACTTAAAGCATACTTGCTAAAATATTAAGAGATGAACATATAATGCAAACGTCCTTTTTGCAATTTACCTGAGAGGAACCTAAATATTCTCAGTTATTATATAGGGACATAGACTGTTTTTAAATATCTGTAGGTATTTTTCTCATATAATTAATAATAATAAAATTATTAAAACCATTGACTCATATTTTACTTGTATAACATATAGCTATACTTCTGCAGTTTTCGCAGATCTCCGCTAAGTGCCGAAAATCAGTGGTCATATTTTTGACAGTACAGGAATGTACAAAGTTTAAAATTGGGATCTATCATAGGACAAGTATCACTTTGAAGCCTATGATTCCTTTTATGAAGTATTTTCATTGGAAGCTGAATATATCTTGTAGAAATGGCAAGAACTTTTTAGTGTCTCATACTCTGTTGGTGCAGAGCTGCACAAAAAGACAGGGAGGGTCCAAACAAGGACAGCTGACCCAAACTGTCCATAAGGATATTCCATATAATAGAATTCCATGTTCAGTATGTTAACTGGTGGGAATTTGTCAGAAGGGACTGATTGCTGCTCAGGGAGAGTCTGAGCATCAGTCAGAGGGTGGTGAGCAATTTTATTGGGCATCATTTTTCTGTCTTGACTTTTGTTCCTCTCTCTTTTTCATTACTATTATACTGAAATTATTGTTATAGTTATTATTATTATTATTATTATTATTATTATTATTATTATTATTATTATTATTATTATTATTATATTACTCTTGTAATTGTTTGTTATTGCTATGGTTATTGTTATTCTATAATTTAACTTTATTTACATTATTAAACTGTTCTATCTCAGCGTTTTACCCTATTTTGATTCTCCCCCCAATCCTGGGCAGGATTGTAAGTGAGCAAGCAGCTGTGTGGTATTTAATTGCTGTCTGGGGTTAAACCACAGTAACCCCTGGGAAAAAAAGCAAGATGGACCTGTGTAAAGCTACAAAAAGCAATTACAACTTGAAAGGAAATGTCAGAATCAATTAGCAGCTGAAGAAAGTGAACAGAGCTCTGACTTATAGGAAGAATAGGATCTCAGAGAAGTGGCCTTTTCAATCTTTGAGAAAAAAAAATATAGAAAGCTGAGTTCTAAAGATTTTAAATGTGTAGGGGCTGGCAACAAAGTGACCTTTAGACTGGACTTTACAGGTATAAGTTTTAAGGTATTGCACTTACAGCTTCTCACTGTATTAAGAGATTCCTATTCAGATGTTGAAAAATGGGAATGTAGTCTCTCACAGGCAAATTAAATACAGCTTACAATAAAATGGTCACTGGAAAGTGGGCTAGCCAGAAAGAACAGTTTCCATCCTATTTCCCAATAGAACAGACAGGAAAAAGTATTTCAGCTGCAAATCAAAGAACAAAGGTTTCTACTACTTTGTGCCTTCAGTGGTAAGAATCTGCCCACAACATTATATTCTTCAAGATCAGATACACTGCAGATTTTATTCTGTTGTTCTTTGTTGGCTTTTCCCCATAGTAAAAATGCACTAAAGCAAACAATACCTTCTGATTTTCTAACCCTTTTTAAAAGAAAAAATTCTAAAGTTTACGGTAACTATGATACAACATGATAAATGCAAAAAGTGAAATAAAAAACAAAAATAAACAAAGCAGGGACATTTTCTGTTTACAATCATGATTTTCTTGCATAGCTGGGACAACACATGGAATATTTTAAGCCACAGTTGTACTGAAACTACTGTAGTAGTGAAACTACTTTGTTGTGGCTGAAAGCAGCTATTTATCTATGCCTAATGAAACAGGAATCAGGTTTAGAGAAAAATGACCTAACAAAATAATTCACAGGGATGGGAAAGAATGCTAAGCCCTTCAGACTAGGTTTCTGAAGTCTATTTTATTATTCCTATATTATTGCTATTATTATTAGAGCTTTTAAATATTTGATGAGTAAAGGTAGAAGACTAGGCAGTACTATGTCTTTGTACTTTCTTTAACCAGCAAAAAATAGTGCAGAAAAAACAAAAAATCACCCCAACACAGATTCAGATATAATCTCTGATATTAAAATTTGCTAATAATAACAGGGGTCCTAAGTAAGAATTCCTGTTGAGATTTTTGCTCCTTTCTTGGTTACAAAATCAAAAGCTACAACAGCTTACTAATTAAGACCAGCTATTTGCATCTACTGATCTGTACTGCAGTGTTCATATCTGTATTTACTTCAGAGTTTAGTAGGGAACCTTTACATTTTAAAGAGATTTAGTTTGGCATTTATGACCCTATTTCTGGACTGAAGAGTGCTTGAAAAGAGCATTCAAAGCACAGGTGGTGTCAGACTAAGTGACATTTATGATAACTTCATCTGCTACACTTTCAACTTCAGTTTCAAAAATCACTGATAATTCACCTGTTTTCTGAGAAAAATACTGCAGTGCCGTAAAACACCTTGATCCAATTCATTTCCATATGCCTCTGTCTTTACAAATCAGGCTCATGTTTCAGCTTTGCTGAGTACAAATGGATAAGAGAGGATTTTAAAAAGTAGTGGGGTTAATGGATTTAAGGAACATTGGCTTTATCCTCAAACTTCTTTCAGATCTGGAAAAATGATAGAGTTATTCTGGTACCCTGAACATCAGGCTGCAGTGATCAGCAGAACAGAGTTGGTTTGTCCTCCTGCTGTACAGGAGGAAAAGCCAGGCTGGCTGCTGCCAAAGAAAGGCATTTATGTGTGTGGACTGAAGGAAAAACAGCAACAGCAAATTTTGTTTTTCAGGGCTCCTCTTCTGGTAATCCTTTTTGTTATTTATACTGCTGAGAAACTTGAAACAGCTCTGAAAGTCTTGAATGCTCCCTGCCAAACCAGAACCTGAAAATGATATTGTGGGGACGGTAAAGATAGAATATTGCTTTATTTCTGCTACAGGATTTATCACATTTTTCTGAATATAATTCTTATGACATGCATTTATTTTATATTTACATGGTGCATGGTTGTTAAATTAGCAATGTTTTACTTCCTTATGACCATCACAGTAACTGGTCTCATGTAAATTCACACAGCAATTGACAATAAAAGAAAAGCCAATGTTCGAGCCTCCAGTCCAACTCACTGAATTGTTTAAACTTAGACACAAAATTTATTAGATTTAGTGAACAGATCCCATTTTTGGCGAGTAATCACAAAGGCTCAGTGCCAGTTCGTTATTTCTATCATTCAATCATAAAAACTGATATATGCTATTAATATGCTATTCACAGATACTGAGTGCCAGAAATAATCCTGGTGTTAAATCAGACTTCTTGCATTATTCATGATGTTCTCTGTTATATTATTTTTGCAACTCAGAGAGAAACAAGCAGTATTGCTACTTTGGGAAATAAGTCACATGAAACTGTATTTGTCTTTCATGGCCATCTGAAGAAATTGTAAGCTTTGATTTAATTAAAGGCATATATCTATGTTATTGTAATTTTGAGGCTAAATTTCATGTCAAGAAATCAATTAAAATAGTAAAAAAAATACACCAAAATCTTCTATTCAAGATCTTCTCTTAAGGTTTCTGATCCTTAAAACAAGGTTAAAAAATAAGGTTATGAAGAAAATATATTTTGAAGAATATGTGTTTAAAATGGCAAATTTTAAGCAATTAAAATGTCGTCTGGCTCAGTGGTAGTTGCATGGGTAGTGTGATTAAAAACTAGCAGTTGACAACAGACAAGGGAGCAAAAGGGCTGGCATGAAATCTAATCTCTGATTCTTCAGACTAAATGATCTTGTAACACCAGTGATTTCTACCTAAATCTGCAGTGTTATTTTTTACATTCCTCTGGCCAGCAAAATCACAGTGTGTCTGTTGCTGTGTCCTGTAACTTGAGTTTTCTATTCACAAAAGATTGTGTTTCTGAAACATAAGTGGGAAAACTCATTAGCTTTCTCAGTGGGACTGCTAATGTAGAATTGAAGACATATATTGTTACTATTAGAAACATTTTTAAGGACAGCATTTTTTATCATTGCATTTTTTTTGGTTCACCTCACTGACAGTGCTTTCAAAACAAATTCATATACGTCACTCTCTGCACATGCCTAGGAAGGCTCTGTTTTAGAATCTAATTATTTTTAACTCAAAGCATCAAGGGGGTTTCATACTGGAAAATCTTATTTGTTTGTCTTTTCCTCCAGAAAGTCTGCATTGATTAAGCAGGAAAAAAAAATGCAATAACTGAAAGGCATTGGTGCAGAAAAGTGAAAAAAGGGGTTTCTTAAAAGGAGTTCTCATGGTCTGAAAAAGCTTCCTGTTTCTTTTTTTTTTTTTTTTTTCCTCTCTCCTCCTGTTTTCAAATCATTGCAAGGATAAGGTTATTTGTGGTGTTATCAAATGCCTCCTGCCATACTGACTGTGATGTATTTCCTAACCTTTACTCTGGCTTTGACTGGGTGATCCCAGCCACTGCATCAAGGGAATGGTTCCTCTGCAACAAAATTAAATTCTGTCATACACAGTCGTGTGGTTCCACATTGTGACAAACTAATCAAAAAGTTTATACATTTTTAATATAAGTCATGAAAGAGTGAAATTCATGGAATCAAAGGAAATTTAAAATATAAAAGAACACCGATATGTTGTTTTTTTTGCATCACAGCAGTTGACTTGTTCCAACATATTCCTAACATAACCTTTGCAGTCATAGTTTTGAATGTATTTCTCTATTTTCTTTTACAAGACTGACTGTGCCATGTCATCAGATAAAAGTGTTTCTAGGTATTTGAAAAGCTGAGCAATATGCAGTGTGAAAAATAGGATAAAGATGGTCAGATGCTTATTGTGTAAATTCTGTGTGATTGCAGCAGGATCATTTGACAGCACCTCATCTAGCTGCAAATGAACCACACCAGATGTGCAAAGTTACCATCAGCACTGAAATAAAGGGAGAGGGAAAAGGTGAAAAAACATAATATCATAGCTATATTGCATAAACACTTTTGAAGTACATTTTTCACTGTAGCATAACTTTTATTATTTATTATGTCTTCCAAACCAGGAAAAGTCTAAACCAGAATACTACAAAACTTAGGTTGGAATGTAAAACACATTAAAAAAATAAAAAAAAAAAAGGGGGGGGAAGCTGATAATTTAGGAGATTCTCTTCTTGTCTTTCAAAGGAAAGGCATCTCACAAAAGCTCTTTTAATAGCAATATATTTAACAACTAAGTATTCCTGAATACCAATTTCTTTTCAACAGAATAAAGTCAATAGTTATCTGGAAACCAGTGAAAAGCCTTTTATTTCTTTGTGATTTGTGTTTTGCAAGGTTTGTGTTTCCTTTTACACAGAAGTTTAGCAACAATTAATTTCAAAGGAGCAGATTTAAGTTACAACTGCTGCCAGTTGCTGTCTGGGCTCATGCTGAAAATCACTTTATTCAATATCTGATGTGAGTGTGTCATGCTTGTTGGTGCCTGTGCTGTTTGCCACAGCAAGGCACCAGTGCCTGCTGAAGTTGAGCTCCCCACGCTTTTACTGTTTGGAGGCTTCAATGTCTGATTTGGAGTCAGATAATTGTGTTGACAGTGTGCTCCAGCTATCTCATGCTTGCTAGTGCTTTCCAAAAATGTACCTCCACTTGCCTCTACACACCCTGCAGACAGTTGGCAGTGGCCATGTCACTGCCACACTGACGTCCAGGGACATACTTACAAAAAACTGTCAGGAGGAGGTATATTTTAGAACCATCTTCTTTTTCTGCAAGGTACTTCAATCCTTAACATTGTTACAAGAAATATCTTCATTTACTCTCAGAAAAGATTGAGCAGAAAGACAAGCAACTGGAAGACTGTTAGTAAGTAATGCTGTGTGTGTGGAGTACAGGGACGTTAGTTGGATGCTACTGAAATAATGGGCAACTGAGGTACAAATTTCAGGTATGTATTTAGACATTTAAGTAAAACCCTGCTGTGTGAAAAATTTGTTCCTCTCTGTGTTGGCATATGTTTGGTACATATTGTATTAAGAAACTTTTGAAAAACTCAGAAAAACAGGCTCATTTATATGAGAATTTGGAATGCCCTTTCTGCCACTGTCAGTCCTCATTTTACTCCCCTGACCTTGGGGGTGACTGAGGACTAAACCTGGATTTGTCAATGAGGATCTGTCAGCCTTAGGGCTCTGGCAGGAGATATTTTAAGGCTGCTACCAACCACAGACAGCAGTGGCTTTCTACAAAGGTCCCATGTAGACTTCTGTAATGAAAAATATTTTTAAATGTGCCTTATGCACTTGATGCACGTAAGAAAAAAAAAAAAAAACAAAAAACAAAACAAAAAAAAAACTCATGAAGCTTTTTAAAATTCAAGTGGCCCCAGTGAAGCTGAAGACAGCCTGGAATATCTCCTGTCTGATGGCAGCGTGCTGCTAAAAAAGAAAAATAAATTCATGAATAGGAATGTGAAGGCAGGTCAAGAATTTGCAAAACTCAGAAGATACAAAATAAATCTTCATTTTGAAAGGCTGGAAGATGAGTTCTCTGAAATGAAGATATTTTTCTTGTTTTCCCAAATATTACCTTTTACAGAAGGATGCTGCAGGAGGTAAATTTCAACATTAAAGCCTGTCAGGATGTCTTGGAGGAATGTGTGAAATCTTAGGACTGCAGGAAAGTCTGCAAATGGCTGCAAGGATGCACAGGGGAACAAACACCTCTATTAGGAGATGCAGTTCACCCACCATGAGCATTTTTTTCAACCAAACAAAAATTCCCAGCCTTTTGCACCAACAGGCACAAAGCATAAAATATCTGAATTAAAACACATATGTGAAGTCAGGACAGCACCAACATGACATGAATATAGGTAAAACATGAGCTCTGTTAAAGAAAGCTGAATACAGTGGTCTCTGGGGACATGGGATTGCTCCTTGCAGGTACACTGGAGCCAGAGGTGCTCGTTGCTCAAACCAAGGGGTTTTTTCACCCTCCACACCCACACAGCCAGGATGCTGCAATCCTCTGTCCCTCCAGCAGTAAGACTGAATGCATGTCACCACTCTAAACATACACACACCAACTGCAGTCAGTCTGGATGCACAAACCAGCAGAGGGCAATTCCTTTGCTGATACTGTAGACAGGGCTGGAGACCAACACTATGAGAAATGCCTGGAGCAGGGACTGATGGCTCCAAGCTGGGCTGAAGCAGAGCCCTGTGCCCTGTCCAGGGTGGCAGGGAGCCCCTGTGGGGCTTAGCAGTGACAGTCAGGGCTAGGGGTGCTCTCAGGGCCATGAAAAGGACAAGTGAAATAACATATTTCTCTGAAATCTTGCATGCATGCTTGAAGGGTATTTGTTTTTTTGCCAGAAAGGCAGATAATACCAGGAATAGTTACTTCTCTCAACTAAACGGGGTAATCATAAATGCTCACAATAAGACCTACAGTACAGTAAGCCATCTCTTAAAATGTGAATGCCTCACTAAATTTTATGTTAGCAGACGTTGATCAAATAACATTTGAAGAGAGCATCTACATTACAGCACCCACTGTAAGAAAATACGATGAGTATTCTTGAGTCTGCTACAAAAACTGTGACTCTAATAGCAGTCATTTGACATTAAATTTGACATTAGATACACTCTTGGGCTAATAAAGACATTTTTGGTATTAATGAAACTAATCCAACACTACAGATTTCTGCCTGCTCATTACAGTAATTTATTCATGAAGTGTTCAGTTGTTCCTGGGGGATTCTGATGGAGAGCTGTACTCAGGACAGACATTTCTATGAGCATTTCTAAACTGGTCTCTAGGTTATCTCCGGCTTTTTCCCTTGGTGTCCCTGTTAAGCTTCTTCAAGCAGTCAAAATCTGCAAACGTGACCCTAGTCAAATATTTTCCAAAATGTATCAATGAATGTCGGGAACAGAAATTTGTAACTCTTCACTTTTGTGTGTTTTTAGTAAAGCATTTCCCTGGCTGTCATACAGTTTGTAAGACAGGCTCAGGGGAAATGATTTAGAATAAACAAAAATAAAACATGAAATAAAGACAGTATTTATTATTGGTTTGAATTTATTTTAAAAGTTATTCACACCTTCTGTCTGGAGATACCAGGGAGAAGAGAAATTGAGCACCATATCTCACTCTTTTTAGCTCTTATCTCTTTTACTTCCTTTTTTACTGTTGATAACTTCTGTAACAGATTTCTAGTCTTCTTCTTAACACTAGACTGGAATTGCCATTGTGGAATGGAGTTTAGACAATTTTTCCAGTATTCTGCTTCCTGGATATCAAGCAACAATTTGATCTACTCAGTTTAGACTCAAAGAATTCAAAGGAAAAAAAAAAAAAAAAGTCAGCTCTAGATTCTTCTTGAGTTCAAATTATCATGAAATACTTTAAATTTACACCTAAAACCCAAGAATAAAATTTTGGTCTTTTTGAAATGTATGGTAAATCTCTTTCTAATCTGTCAATATTAACCTTGAATTATTAGAATCCATACAAAAATATGCTACTGAAATGAATCTTACTTTGTAATAGGGTGCAGTACTTTTAAATATTCCACAAATGAAAACTTAGGAAGAAAAAAATTATCTTCCTGAACCAATATTGAGAAGAGCTAACTTGGCATTCCTAGATGCAGAACTAATAGCCTTACTCTTACAAAAACTTCTACAATTAGGGAATTAATCAGCAATATATTAGTCCTGATTAAAACAAGTCACTTCTAAATTCAGTGAAGTCTTTCAGACTATTCTAACTTAATTCATCTTGACACTGTGCTACTTTAGGTTGTTTATTTTCTTTTTAGAAGTATAACAAATTAGTAGACATTAAATCACTCTTTGCTGTTACCCCTTTCATGTCTTACCAGCATCGAGGCTTCTTCACTCCCAGTATTTTTCCTCCGGTTAATTTAAGAATTCCTATTGTATAGATTAAAAATAAAGATTTAAAATTACCCATCAGTCTCATCAATATCCTTGACATTTAAATACATTTGCAAAGCTATTTTGCTTCATCTGCAGTTGATGTTTGTGTACTTGCTGCAAAATTAACTTTGCGAGTTTGATGTCTTACCTGAAGAGGTCTGTTGTCAATATTTTAATTGAGTGTGCAAATTAAGTGGAATGGCCTTGCAGTTAACTTTTACCGGTGGTGTTTTCATCTCTGACACACTTAAGTAAGTTCAATTTGGAAAAAACCCACTTCTTTCCATTCTATTTAAATTTCCAAAAATGGCTTTGCCAGAAGAGTATGACCGGGTGATAAATTTGCATTGCCTATAAAGTTGTTACTACTATTATTATTATTATTATTATTATTATCTTCTCTAAACACAAGAATCCAGTCTTGTCATTGCTTACCTGTCTTCTGAAAAGTATTTTGAGAATATGCAGAGGAAGGTAAAAACTTGATGGATTACAGTATTATGTCAGTAATCAAGACATACAATCAACCTCTGAGAAACTGCCAAAAAAGAGGCCTTTGAAAAATAGGCAGAAAAAATAATGGGACAAAATGCTGCATGTCCTGTGCATAAAAACATGAAAAATGGGATAGGGGAGGAAACAGATTCCAGAATTCCAGAGCATAGTTTAAAAATCCTAGCAGCATTTCTAGAGAAATTAAATGAAGGAAATCTGGGGAGGGCAGTGGGGTTCATTTTAACTTTACAACATTATTAAATGCCTCAACTTCCAAAGAGGAGCAGCAGGAATCAGCAAAAGAGAAACTCGAAGTGAACTCCAGGGAGTAGATCTTTTGTGAATACTTTGAGATCCTTTTAGCTACAGAATTAACTTAGAGAATCTCTTCAGGGGGGTTGTCTTCTAGTTTTTGTTTTTGTGAATGCTACTGCTGTTAAGAGTTTGGGAGTTAATAACTGTATTGGGCTTGCATGGATAAGATTTAGTAGCAGGAGAGCTTCAGGGGTGGCTTTTAAGAGAAGTTGTCAGAAGCTTCTTCCATGTCTGACAGAGCCACTCCTTGGCACCTCCAAGGACTGCAGCCCATGGGAGAGTGACCCAGGTTGCAGCAGTTTGAAGGGTGCTGTTCCCCATGGGATGGACTCACATTGCAGCAGGTCACAGAGAGCTGCTGCTCATGAGGTGAACTCACACTGGTGAACAGTCTCCCACTGGAAGAACCCCATGGTGGAGCAGGGGAACGGCTCCTCTCCCTGACCAGCAGGAGAAATAAGGCGTGATGAACTGACCATAACTCCCATTCCCTCACTCACTGTGCCTCTGGGATAGGAGGTAGAGCTGAGGAGGAGGGAGGAGCAAGGGGAAGGTGTTTTTAAGAGCTTATTTTCCTTCTCATTATGCTACTCTGATATTTTTAGTAATAAATTCAATTAATAGCTAGCCTGTTTTGCCTGTGACAGTATTTGGTGAGTGGTGTCCTCCTCTCTTTATCTCAACTCATGAACTCTTCATTACATTTTCTCTCCTCTGTCCAGCTCTGGAGAGGAGTGACAGAATGGCTTTGGTGGGGCCCTGGCATTCACACAGTGTCAGCCCACAACAGTGACTTTATTCAGCATTGTGGGGCTGCCACATCATCATTCATTCCAAATGGTAGGCACCTGTTTTATTTAAGGATTTGTACAACAGCCCTTCTGCATTCTCAAAAAGGCTCATTATCAAACAGTGTGCGATTCATTGAAGACTTGTAGTCAATGTTTCCCCAAATAGCTATAAAGCATATGCATAATTTTCAGTCTTTTTTGGATGTGAATTATTTTACTGTATTTATATAAAAACTTACTTAAAATAGCAAAGGTGTATTCTCAACAATCATATTTGAAATATGTTCTTGAATGCCTGCCACTGATGCAAATTTTAAGAAAATCTGTACATTGATTAGTTGCCATGATAATAGCATCTATAAATTGATTTAAACAGCAATGAGTGACAGACAGCTTTTTCCTTAAATTGTCTCCAATGGTTATGTGAACAGGTCTTGCTGCTAGAAAGGCAAAGATAGATGTTATTTTTTAGCAAAAACAAGCAAAATCTCACTTCTCTGTGCCACACTTGTTACATTCTTGATAAGCTTTCAGCAGAGCTAAAATAAGGGTTATCAAATCTGTATTGTTTTAAAAATGTATTAATCTATATTGTGAAAAAATTACTTTCTAAACCCCTGTGTCTTTGTAGAAGAGCAATTAAAGATCCCTTTGGTTATTTTGAATTCAGAGTATTTGTCGCTTTTATTAAAAAAAAAAAAAAAAAAAAGGACATTTTCTTTTTAAACAATGATGTATAAATATAAATAATTTCAGAATAATAACTGGGCTATTTAATTATTTTACAGTATTTAGTTATTAATGTTAAACAATTATATTTTCTCCTAAACAATTGTGGTTTAGGCAATATTTGAACATTTCTAAAAGGCAAGGTCTATTTATATATATATATACAATTTATAGTATTGTGTAAAAATGCAGGATATACATCCCTAGCCTTTTAAATAAATATAAGATACCTCTTTTTTTTTTTTTTTTTTTGTGATATCAAACTTTAGCATCATGCTTCCTCATCAAAAGTTTTCTTCTTAAAACTATTTTCACGATGTTGTAAGCCATAGTCTTTGAACCTTAGGACACAAAACACAAAAAATGTGTGGATTCTGAGGCAAACTAATATCTCCTTATTAGCTGTAGTTCCATCTGTTCCATATAGTCTCCTTCCCCTACAGTAAATTAATATCAGACCAGTGCTAATGATGTGCTTGATCTGTTGTTATATGAGGTAGTTCAGTCACTTCAGGCAGTGTAAAATACCACTGTTCTACCACACATATTAAATAATAACACACATGCATCCCATGAAATATTGAAATGGATACAGCTTTTTAAAGTTTTCAATGAAGTCAGATTTTCAAAAATTGCTTAAAGCCAAGGACACAGCCACTAGATAAAGCTGTGCCATAATGATCTATCATATTTTTAATGGCTGTTACATAAATTACTATTAAACACAGTATTAGTTTTTTTAGAAAACCTCTTGAAATACTCTACATAAGTATGTCAATTCAAATTAATGAAAAATTAGCACAGAAACTACAACTATTGTTTAAAAATTCATAGCTTAAGTAATAGTTTTCTGCTAGAGCATTAACTCAATTCTATTGCACCTGATTTCTGGCAATAGAGGAGAATTAAGTGATTGAAAAGAAAAGAAGCATTCTTCTAAAAGTTGAGGATGAAAAAATGTCATGGATGAAGTACAGGGACACTAGGTACCTTCTCAGAAGAATTAACCTCATCCATCCCTGCACTTTCTGTGAACTATACAGGTATCTCCTCAAATCTTGGCTTTAAACAAAATTTAAGAAAAAAAAAAAATACTAGTTTCCTCAAATACAAATAATCCACGCAACCTTTTGTGTGGTATAGTCAAACCTCAGATGCTTACAACATATCACATTCTCCAGGCAGGCAACCTGGACTGGTCTCTGATGCTATGATATGGAAAACATGGAAATCTATTTCTTTCTTGAGAATATTCATTATATTCACATTGAAATCCATTTTTTACCCCATCTGAATCATCATAATCATTATCATCATTAAAACCAGAAATATTTTCCCAAATATTCTTTTAAGGTGGACCTTGGAGGGTCCAGAAGATGCTGATAAGGAATGTCAGCTTACAACAGAAAAGTAATTTTTCTTTCATTGACATTCACAGTCTAACACATTTACCTACATATGTCTGTCAGACATGGAATACAGTAATTTATGCCACCTAGACAGAAAGGATCACAGAGATGACCCTCTAGACCAGAGATAGGATTTTTCTCTATCTAGGGTATAGGGCCAATATTTTACCTACTGGTCTGAATAGCACCAATATCCCTCCAGCAGATTTATCAGCAGGTGCTGGCTGGGTTTTTTTCCCCTACCATCTGCAGCATATGCAAACACATTGCAAGGAAATCACAAATCTCCCACTGAGGTCATTTTTCTTTGTTCCTACTGCTTGCTTAGAAGTACATAACCTATCACCAGGTAGTATAATAAAAAAAAGTATCTATGTCTGTTTTAAGTTGCCTTTTATTTTGGGCAACTGTCACAAAATCAAAGAACTGGTTTAAATACTCTTTATTAACAAGATCAATGGACACTCCAACACTGTAAATATAGTAATTGCTGAACAGACGTAGATGCAAGCTACACTACTGACAAAATTAAGTAATGCTTTCTTCCTGGAAATTATTATGGTTTATATGGTTTATTATGGATTATATATGGTTTGAATTTTATTTTTTAATTTTTTTTTTTTTTTTTTTTTTACTCTGCTGCTTTTCTTGATGAATATTGGTGTACTTTTGTACAAAGTAATTCCATGATTCAGTATAAATAGCAAGTTCTATACCCATAACAAATTGAATACATGCATAAAACAAATCCCTTAGGCATAAAGGTTAGTCTGACTCTAAGTTGTGGCACTTGCCTTCATGACTCTAGAAATTTGCAAGAGCAATCTAGAGATTTTTTGCATGCTTACTACAGGAATAGTGTAAAAGGAACTCCAAAGGAACTGTGAAGTATTTATTACTGCAAAGCTAATCCTGCATTTATCTGCTTAGCACATATGTATGTCACAGGTATGCTTTTAGACTGTCTTCTGTGCTAAACATCTGTAGGTGCTGAAAGTCTGCGGTAATGATTACTTTTGTTTACAGAAGAACTGTCAAGGAATGAAGTTACTCTTTCAGTGCATCTCATCAGTATTTAGACCTTCCCAGTATGTGGAGGATGTTATTCTACTCTTAGAGAGATCAGAGTTTTTTACCTCCTAGAGAGAATTTGCATTCTTTAAATATTCTGTCCTATAAGAGGCAGAATTTACTCCTTTCTAATTGTCTAGCACATCCCCTTGAATGGGAGTATGGCCTCAGGTAGAAAAGTGACTGAAACAGGGTTATTCACTCTGTAACCATACAAGATTCACACAGGAGTAAATGGAATAAAAAGACCTGTTATACATTCTTGGAAAAAGAGACACTATTGGAAGAATACATAATGTTTTCTTTCTTATGATGGAGAGTTAGACAAACCAAGTGTATATTGAACACTTATGGTTTTGTGTGTGTCTGTGTGTGTGTATGTACAAGAATAAACTCATTGAATATCTTTAATTATCACCTTCCAAAATGTTAGTGAAACTGAAAAAACCCCACTAGATTTCTCCAGAAAGACAGTTTCATATTCATCCTTGAAAAAAAGAACAGAAAGAAACCAAAACATGCATGCAGGCCCAGTCTTGAAAACACTTTCTTTTCCAAAATCTCAGAAAAGGGACGAGTTTAACAGCCTACCCAAATGACAAAGGAATGGGTCCAAATCCATTAAAGTCAGAGATATTGATTCCATTAACTAAAATAGTTTTAGGATGAGACTCATGGCACATGTTTTTTAGTGATTTGTGCTAAAAATGTGAAGAAATGACAACACATTAAAATTTTATCACAAAATTTCTTTTGTGCTATACTAAAAATAGATGCTAGATCATCTTTAAAAAGAGAGCTCAACAAGGTTTTTCAATAACCAGAGTAATAGCTGTCCAGATACCATAATGAGATTTATGTAAAATATTGCGTGGGAAGAAATTATAATTGGTTTTTTGATTGTTGTTGTTGTCACAGAAGAGAAAATTTCATTTTTCAATTTCTAGCCTTGTGAAGTTCAGTTAACAGGCAGAGATTTATAGTTTAACTCCAGCTTTATTACTGCCTATATGGTGAATGCATATATAAAAATGTATATGCATCTGGCAGCAAAATTTCCAAGCCTTAGCATAAAATCAGATGATAAAAATATTTCTGCGATATTTACTGTTACATTTGGGGTTTAAGAGCCCTAAAGGCTTTTTTGTTTTAAACTTTATATTTGACAAAAGTGATATTGTCTCTCAATATCAGTTACAAAAAGAATCACCTGAAAGATAATCATTCAACTGCAATGAATGCTCTCGACAGCTGTTTGAAGAGAATTACTTAACTATGCTGAACTGATAGTGAGATAATTCACCATATGAAAAGAAAAAATAGCAGACACTATTCTTTATTAACTGTGTACCTCCTTAGAGAAATTAAACAATTCATATGGAGACGAGATGCATACAAAGTACATCAAGGCAGCTCCCAGATTGGTTTCCCATATTTATCACAGAGATGTTTCAGCTTTGCTTCAGCCTTGCCACAATCTCAGTAGTTTACATTTGGAAATTGCAGATTGCTTTACTTTGTAGTTCAGAGGACTGGAACATCTCTCCTATGGAAAAAGGCTGAGCCAGCTGGGTCTGTTCAAGGCCCCAGGGAGAACTTGGTGCAGCCTTTCAATATTTGAAGGGATCTTATAAGACTGAGAGAGACCTGTAGGGAGAGGACAAGGGGTAATGGTTTAAAATCAATACATTTAGATTAAATATAAGGGAGATAGATTGAATAAGAGGGAGAAGTCCTTTACTGTGAGAGTGTTTTCAGCGAGTTGACCTTGACTGTTGCAGGTACCCATCAAGCTGCTCCATTATTTCCCTTCTTCAGCTGGGCAGGGCAAAGAAAATTGTAACTGTGGGCGCAAGCCTTAAGGTGCAAAGGGAAGGGATTAATGATAAATGCTATCAAATGGATATGAATACATTAATATGTTAATATGTTATATATTGAGATATGTGAAATTCAATGTGGATATTGAAAAATATATATAATATCAAATACTTTGAATATAGTCTTTGAATGTATTATTTAGAATATGATAAACATAGCCTTCTTTCTGATAGCAGCTATATACCACAGTATTTCTGTTAATATTTTGGTAACTGTATTGTAGCACTCCTCCACAGTCCAAATTATGTTGCAATCCACTCAAGGAAGTTGAATATAAGATTCCTGACTTAATTTCCCCACTGTATGTTATATTTTATTCCTAATGCTACCATATCTGGGTACAGAAAAGCTTTATCTAAAGTCAAAATAATAGATATAGGATACAGAGAAAATGAATATTATTCTAAGAAATTTAATGAAATTATTAATGAAATATAATCTATGAAAATATTTGCAAATTAGATTGAATTCCTCAGAAGGACTGCTCAAAATTGAAGTGTTAGACTTCTATTTTCTCTGGACAGTACCTTAAAATAATTTTGGCCAACTCTTATTATGCAATTTGCATTTGTTACTGACAAATATACAGTACAAATGCAGAAAAGATTGCTCTTGAAAAAAAAATTTGTTTTATGAAGCAAAAGTCTATGTGCAATATTTTATGGAAGTATGTCTAGTTCACTTTTATCTTAATTTAATGAAGAAGTAGATTCCAGGACACAATGAAGTTTGCAGTTCTCATAAATGTCTTCGAAAATTAACCAGTGGGGAACCCCTAAATTGAATCCAATAAAAAGCATTTGAAATTACATTTTCAGAGTGCTCAGCAACAAATTCTTTTTAATTGTTTATATTGACCTTGCTTTTCCAATAAAAGAAAAGGCTTTTAATGTGTAATGCATCCCTGAATAGAAAAGACTTAATTAGGCTTCATTTGCACAATCAGGAATCATGAACAGATTATAATTTGCATCGCAGAACTGTGGAGTATCATTAAGGTTACATTTGGTATGGTAGTTATAAGAAATTGTATTGAATAAATATCTGCAGCCTAAGGTCAAACATTACAATGAAAATTTAAATCCTTATCTGAAAAACATAACTGTGGATTTTCTTCCCTGAATGTTACTCGCCACTGTAAAATGGCTGTAGAGATGGAAGTAGGTCCATGCATATATGACTGATATTTTAATCTGTTGCAACATAATCATTTTGAGGAAATTTCCATGGCTTATTATACTGAATTGTTAAAAGTCTTCTCAATCAGTCAGTTTTGGTGGGTTCTAGGCTAAAGGAAAAAAATATTATGAGTAAAAGCTAACATGAAATCCACTTCTTTTGTAGCTGTCACTATTTTTGTTTTTCCTTTGATTACCACTGTCAGACAAAAATCTTTTGAGTAGCATGAAAACATTTTTGATAAACACTATACTTAGCAAATGCTCTCTTTCTAATTATACTGCAGACACTTAAAGTAGTCATCCTAATTATTTTTTAATTGGAAACAGAGTTCATAGACAAGCAGTTTTGTTACTGTACTTCTTTCTTCATCAGCTTTTTAACTTCTGTAGGATAGGGAAGGGCAAAATATGCAGCACTGTCAAATATTTCTTCAAACACATATGTACCGACAAAAACAACTGAGAAGTGACTTGGCCTGAAAAAGTGTTCACCTTTCCCTCATCTTCAGAACTGAAGAGCAGAAAATGTTTCAATGGTATACAGAATTATACATCAGCATAGTAATCATAAAAGAGTAATAAAAAGAAATGCTGATGCAGGAAGGCAGCTACAACAAAGTATCTTAGATCCTCACACCCTTGTGTTTACTTTGAAGTAAAAAAAAAAATTAAAAATTAAAATCCTATTTTACCCTGGATAAAATTTTTCTGTGGTGATACATAATGTAAATAGAAATACTAGGGATTTCTATTAATAGGTTCTGGATCTGTACCCTAAGCAACCATTTTTTTTACTGCTGGCAACTTACACTTAGCAGGTAGAGAAGAGAGATTTTAATGAGATTTTGAGGAGTTGGTCTCCAAAATCTTTTTCCTATCACCTGTCAGTCCTAAGAATTGGAGGCTACAGGAAAATTGCTTGAGTAATGAAACCTGGTTTCCCATCACTATTGCAAGTATTTGAGCTTCACTTGGAAAACACCTGAATACATATTCAACTAGCTCTGAGTTTTGACCAGTATAACACTGCCTATTCAATATGTGAGTATGCATTCAGCAGAAGCTGAAAAATAAATGACAAATCTTGGTTGCAGTAGCCCCATGCTGATTTAATGTAAAGTGTGATAGCTTCAGATATGTTGTTTTCAATAATACAAATTCAATTCCATAGAAAAACATTGTATTTATTCACAGGAGAATAGCAGATGCAGCTGCATTGAGTTAGTTTGAATGGATATGTGTTGTCTGGAAATATGCATTGGATGGGCAAGTACTTCTGACTATAAAAGCTGGAGTTGAGAAATAAATGTATTGATGTAAACGAAAATGTATTGATTCAGCAAAAACTTACTGGGTTCTACAAATGTATGTTTGCAAAGAAAATATATTTTTGTACAAAAATAGAAGCAATTGACAGTATATCCAATTCAGCAAAATGGTCTTGATTTCAGTGTCTATTACATGTATTTCCCTGAAATTGTACTGTGTTAAAAAATCAAACACAAATCCAGCTCAAGTGTTTCCAGTCTCAAAAGCATTGCAACAACCCCATGTAGCTGAACCCTGTCAGTCATTACTAAATTGTGAGGATTTCTTTTCTGGTTCTTTAATTTTTAGTTGTCTTTATTTACATTTCTGAGATATCAATTTCAATGATGGATGAGCTGCCCCTCATTAAAAGCTCTGATTTCTTATTGATGCACATCATTCACAGCTATGTCTTTGCTTGAATTAGCTCCATAATCCATGTTTTAAGTACTTATTCTTCCCTTACATGTTTGTTCAGAGAAGGCTTTAATTCCACCTTTATTTTCCTGAGGAATGGAGTAGCTTTCATGTGGATTGACCTTTTTCATGCTTCACTAGAAACTGAATAAATTTCCTCTTCCTTGGAAATTAGCAGAATTCATATAGAAACATTGCTGACTTCTGTTTCAAACTTGTTTCTAATTTTTTTTTTTTTTTTTTTTTTAATAAGATACAAACTTGCATTTTCCTGTTTCCCAGTGGGAGACTATTCTTTTACTATGGAACTAACTACTAGGAAAATATGATTGATAATCGTAATAATATCCTATTCCTTCCTAAACCAAGAATATTTGTGATTGCATGAGTTATCTATGAGTTCTAATGCAAAAAAAAAAAAAGGAAAAAAAAAAAAAAAAAACAAAAAAACAAAAGACCTCATATCATAAGACATTTTAACTAAAATTATATTTTTCAATGAAATATTTACACTATTACATTTTAAAATATTTTATAACTTATACATTTATTTTTCAAATTCTATCACATTTAGTATGTTTCATGTCCCATTGCAAAACCAGTCTTTACAAGCTTTTACCTCTAGATTGCAACCTTTTAATGGCAAAAATATACTGCCTCATATCTTACCTCCTGATTCCTGTGTGCACTCAGTTGCTATACCTTATTTCATCCCAATATCTTATTTCTTGCCCCTCTGCTGTTTCTTTGCCTTTCTGAAAGCTTCTTAACTTCACAAACACTGTTAAAGTCAGAGAGGAAACTCTTCCCTTCCTTGCATTGAATTGACTCAGTTCTTGGACTAGAATCCTGACAAAAATAAATTGGAGCACTCAGTTATACTATATTTCAGTCTTCTATGCTTAGATATTCCTGCCAATAATTAAAACTTTCACATATAATAGAGTGTAGTATCAGTACATTGAAATTTGGCAATGGATTTTACCAAATTAACCTACAGAAAAGGTAGATTTTATATACTTACCTAAGGAACAGCAGAAGCACTTTACAGGCATCCAGAACGCTGCACAATAGGCTGAGAAAATGAGTAGTAGACCCAGAAAGTAAGATTAGTAGTACTTACTTGGATTAGTGGAACTAAGACAATCATAGGTTAGCCCTGTTTCTGGCAAATGAGGGAGTCCTCAATTTACTGACCACTAACTGGTGTTCGAGGTCAGAAATGCAAACTAAGCTGAAAAAATTGATTAAAAAAATTAAATATGAATATTTCAGAACGTATTTGTATAATTAAAATGTGATGGATTAGGGAAGTTTGAAGAAAGTTAAGGTAGAAATTATAGTGCATTCCTGTTGCAGCTTTGCTTGGGCTGTCCTCTAGAACAAATCTCAAGGGTGGACTAGGGTGGTAATCACAGATTTGAAAACTGGTGGAAGTAGAGTGGTCAGAACTACAAATTCTCGACACTGGTCTCTATATTTCAGATTACAAGGAAGGAGGAGAAGGGAAGAAGTATTCTGATAGCATGATAACTTGGCTGAGAATTTTTTTTGCACATGAATAAAAAGAAAAGCAAAAGGATAAAAAAGGGAGTACTAAATAATAACACCTGAATTTGAAATAAAATTCATCTGAGAAATACCATCTGCACGTTCTATCAGTTAAAAGTACAAATGACATGCTGAGCTTATTTTGATAGCTCAATGAAAAAAAAAGTGTTTATGAAGACATAGAGGAAAACAAATTAAAGGGGCCACTTACCTTTATGTGTGTAGCTAAATATAATTGAAATAAAGATGAAAGTTATATTAAAATAATTATAGCAATGATGAAAAAAATATTATGAAATACATGCTTACGTGCACATCAGTACACATATCAAACAGCTGGTCATAATATCAGCTAGCGTAGATTATTTGTTCTGTTAGCTGTAAATATTTAAATAAGAAAAAATATGCTATTGGCAAGAGAGAGAGAGGTGAAGATGGAAAATTCTTTTCCCTCACCATCAGACAGAGCTATAGTATAAATAATTTCAAGCACTTCAGAAACCTTTGGAAAAGCTGTGTTCTTTTAAAGAAAGCAAGAAAATGCCTTGGTGATGTTACTCAGTTCAGATGACAGGACCAAATTCTTCTGATTGTGATAAGAGACTTCAAAGAAAGTCTGCAGAGGCTCCTTTTGTTCCCTTTCTCCCAGAGACACTTACATGAAGTAGAGCAGTTCTGATGGGAATGACTGAAATTTCATTACTTCCTTCTCAAAAAAGAAATAGGTCTCACTACAAGCAAGATGGCTAAATTCAGGTACCACTTCTGACTGAGGCAGATATTCAGTTCTGGATTTGACCTGAATTTATTTAGCACAGGGCTACCTACTGGTTCTGCTGGAAAAAAAAAAATAAAAAAAAAAAGTATTTTGAATAAGCTACCATTTTCTACAGCAATGTAGATAAGAAAATAGTTTCCAAAAGATTCTGATGAAGGTAATTAAATCCTGTAACAATGTTCTTTGGTGAATTGATACAAAATCAATTTTCTGACTCTTCCTTTAATTACTGTCCATCCTACCTGGTCACATGTCTTTCCTTTATTAGATCTTTATTTCTGGGGGTTTTGAAAACACAATAGCCTGCAGTTTAAATTTTTTTTTGTCTGCTTTTAAGAGGGTTTACAAAGTGTTGGGTGCAGTGTTTGTAAAACTGAACAAAATGAGAGTTTTGAAGAAAGAAAAGTCAGTTCAAACTCTGCTCTTTGAATGTGCTGCTCATATAGAGTTAAATCTCTGATCTTAAGTTTGCCATTTGAAAGGCTTTGTCTTGATTCACAAAGAAAGCTGAAAAAAAAATAAACTTAGCAAAATAAGAAAAAATTTTTGTAAGGGCCTTTGATTTTAAAGGGGAGATAGATATTAGATATGAGGAAAAAATGTAAACCATATAAGTAAATAAAGCGTGAGTTGTTGTTTCTATTATTTGTTTCTAAAATCATAATCTCTGATAAATTAATTCTGCATTACATGAGATACAACAGGACACTGTATATCACTAGCTTATATCTGGATGTTATAAGTTTTTAAGAAAATAGTTTTCTGGGAGGATCGGTTTGGTTTTTTTTTTTTTTTTTGTTGTTTGTTTGTTGTTTGTTTGTTTTTTTTTTTTTTTTTTTTGGTGTTACACAGAATAAAATATCAGTAAGGACATATGCTTTGCTGAAATAACTTTTAGGCTCACAGAGAACCCCTGATATATTTTTGGAGAACATGCAAGACGGTTATTTTTTTAAGAGGCAATGAAGGTCTATAAGGCTAATAATAGTAATAATTAATGGATGCAAATAAAATAATAGCAACGGAAGCACAAAGGGAGCAGTGATACAACAGCATCTGAGTATTAAAGTAATAAGTCACAGCTCTGGAGAGAAACATGAAGGTTTGCCACAGCCTTATAATTAACCTCCATGTTGTACCTGATGAAGATTCAAAGTTGCACTCCTGGGACAAATAAGCCAAAGGAAGTGGTGTTGAGCATCCTCCCAGGCCCTAAAAGATATTCAAAAGACCAGGTGATTGAGCCTGTTCTGAGGGTCTGTTAGCATGGATATTTTTGTCATTGCATAGCCATTCTTTGCACTAATTATTTTTGAGATTGTGTTTTTCTGAGAAGTCTTGCCCATTCTGAGTCACAGACAATGTGGGGCACATTTTCTTCACTGTAATAAATATGTGGCCCAGCAACTAGTGAGCATTCTGTGGAATGCAAATAAGGCAAGTATTTCATTTGGGGGAAAAGTTCATTTTTTTTTTGTGTGAATTTTGCCGCTATAAAGCTGTCAATGAATCAGAAGCTCTAAAGAGATTGAAATTCACTGCTCTAAACCTGTATTTCAGGGAATAAGTGACTTGTGGTAAGAGGAAGCATAATAAAATGCAGAAGGGGTGCGGGTTTTTGATGAAAAGACCAGTCTTCTGTTGAAAATACCACATTTCCCAGTATTTGTCTGTATTCCTGAGTGACACTGCTTTGATTGCATCAGTTCTTGCTCTTTCCACAGTGCACATTGCTGTTAAAGTGCATTCCTACACACAAAGGGCTTTTACTAAGCCAAACTGCAGCATCTTTATGCAGTTAAAGCTACATCCCCATAAGAATGCAATACTGTGGAGAATCTGCCTTAAAGAAATATCATTTTAGGTTTCTAAAGCAGTTTCTACTTAAAAACTGATGATAGCCACAACAACAAAAATAAATCAGATTCAAATGTCTGTAGAAAATAACACAGGGGAAGAAAATTGTGCAGGCAATGCAGTGAGTTTAAAAAAAATAAATAAAAAAAAAGGAACAAAAGACCACACTGAAAATAAGCATAATCCATGCTTTTGCAAAAAGCAGGGCTAGAGTTTACCACCTGCCTTATAATATGCTAACAATAAAGCTTCATTCAATTGTATTTTGGATTGGGTAGGTAAGAAACTGTATTTTTACTTCTTTCTTCTCTTCCCCCCCATATTCCTTCTTCCCTAGATGCACTAGTGAAAGTTGCAAAACTGAAAGTTAAATGAGATATATAGATATAGATGATATATAGATATAGATATAGATTAGATATAGATATAGATATAGATATAGATATAGATATAGATATAGATACTAATATAGATATATAAATAAGAGAAGAAGAGATAAGATATCATCATATGATTATATATAATAATATATGTATATATAAAATTCAACATTTTCTGTAACCTAATCTACTGTTCATTCATTGACCATCCTGTAATGTTCGTAATGCAGCTGCCCTGGAAGCCTGTTCCTGCTGCACTCTTTGCCTGGAAGACACCTGTTCAGCAATTATATGGCCAGCAGTACATTAGCAACATTGCCTGCTGGATTGCAGGTGTTTGAATCTATAGGGAGAAGGTCATTACATTACCATTTCTCTCCATCTGGCCCCCAGAAAGCTAAATGTATATGGGCCACTGAGATTGCTCACTTCAGAGGATATCTCTTTGTCCATTTATCATCAAACACCACATGCTACACTTCCTGGATTTCTAAGGTGCTCGCCATTATTAATTTCTGATTGTGAGGCTTATTAAAAGTACTGCTCCAAGAGGATGTGCTCCTTAGTCTGTATACACACCAACAAAATACCGTGAAATTCATGTGTGTCCACTCCCTTTGTTTGCCTGTTTTTACTGTAACTAAGAGAATTTTATTTTTTTTTTTCGCACAATGGTGGTTTGGACCTGGATTTTTTCATTGCCTGCTGATGTCAGACCAACAGCAGAAAGCTTGATACCAAATATTTCAGTGCAGAGACACTGACACTGGCATAGTAAATGTGAAAGAGTAGAGGCATTTTTGCACACCTTTTTTTGTTGAATTGAATTTGTTGGATTCACTTGTGAAACATATCAATCAGAAGGGTAAAACCAGAGGAGGTGTGTTTTAACTTTGCCAAACCACATTATGTAACACTATTACTGTAAATTCATTAAAAGGTAAATATTAAGCACCTCCTCCTTCTCTGGCTAAAGAAAACCAGGTGCCCCTTTTGTTCTGATTTTTTCTTGAGTATGTCATCACAGAGGCATAACCATCTCTCCAACTGACCCAGGCTTGGCCAGTGACATAGCCATCATCTTCAGAGCATCAGGGGATGGCTGAACATGGCTCTGCTGGACATGGTGGAAGCTTCCAACAGCTTCTCACAGGAACCATCACTGTGGCTCCCCCACTACCAAAAACCAGGCCAAGCAAAACCAACACAACAGCAAAGCAGCCTGGTGTCAAAGGACATAGGCTTAGATTTTACAGGGCTTTAGCACTATAAAAGACATGTTAGTGAAAATGAACAAAACTGCCACTTTTTCTAGTGTGTGTTCATCTTTTTTCTCTTGTTTTGTAGTTGAATTTTAAAGGTATAAGTAAGAGAATCTTCAGCTAATCCATTTGCCTGACTGATGAGGTTCAATTATTGAAAGCTTGAATTAGGCTTTAACAGTACTTAGCCATCAACATTTTGACATATGAACTGATGAAATTTACAGTGCCTAGTTTGTGCAATATTTTCAATTTCATAATATGCAATGGATTAAAAACTCCATATTACATAACAGGAAACAAAATAATTTATTAATAATATTTTGAATTATTTAAAATTATTACTTAAACATTTTCAATTTTAGTATCTTTTTTGTGTTACTTTTTATAACATAATCTAAAGGTTGAAGTATCAAAATAATTCACAATTTGTTTCATTTCTCAAAAAATTCAGACATAGTAAAGAGAATTTCTGTTTTGACCTGGCAGCTTCATTTAAGGCTATTAACTTTAAAGTGCTTAAGTCTTATTACAAAAATATGTGTATGAGAATATAATTTAATGTCACAATAGCTTCTCCTCTTTTGAAAATTACAAATTCTTATGTAAATCCAGTATAGCTTTCCTATTTGTAAGTACAATGATTGCAGAAAATCTCAGTAAATATAGAATATATGGGAATTTCGAAATTGTTGAAATGAGGTAAAAGTAAACTTTCCAAAAGAGGAAAAAAAAGACTAGTTTTCTCAAAAAGATAATTATTCTTTTAGAAAATTTTAAAATCATAAATGAAGGATATCTAAAGTAAAAATTACTGACCTGTCTTGCTTAGGTTTTGAACATGTTTCATGCAGGATGCAACTAATAGAAATAAAGGGTGAAAAGCAAAGAATTTTCATAGATTAAAAACACTCAGAAAAACAGTAATAAAGAATTCATTTGGTTAATGTAAAAACAAGCAAGCACAATTTTTGTGCATCAAGAAACCTAGTGCTTTCAAGATTTTTGTTTAGTTAACTCTTTTCCAGAGATAGGTCATGAATCAATTTTGATCAAATAAGTCCCTTAATTGAGAACTTTCAGGTCTATCAAATTTTCAGTTGCAAAATTTGATAAAACAGTTGTTTTGTGAGTATATTACATGTTTTATGGGTTATTAGTAAGCTTCTAATGCCCAGTCAAAATGCTACAGGAAAGAAAAAATCATATGTGTGTTCTGTCTCAATTTTCCTTCTATAACTTTTCTTTTTGTCAAACTGTAGTGTATGAACTCTGTGTAGATGGAGTTTCTGTATGAAGAAACTTCCAATTTTAGTATATTTTTTATGAAGTTGCAGGTTCTACCTGTTCAGATGGAAGAAGCAATTCAGGCATGAGGAATCTCTGAGCTGAATTTACACTTCAGTTCCTACTCCACCTTTATTTACTTGCCTGAACAACCAGGGCAGACAGAGAGAAGGCAAGAGGGTGGCAGAGTTGGAGTGAGGAAAAGTGACAAAGAAGAACCAAAGGGAACTCGATTTGTGTCTCATCAGAGAGGTCTTAGGAAGGCTTAAAACTCAGAAAGGAATATCTTATGCTCATTTTCAATAAAATTAGAGGATCCATACTTGTTTTAACAAATGATGTGTGGACATGAATTTCTTAGTACATTGAAATACGGTCTGTGATACATCAGTATTATGCCTTCACTTCTAAAAGTATCAAACCCCACAAATTCCTTAGCCTCTATATGTAAACCCAAATACTTATTTCTTTTAACACCTTTCAGTTCTACTAAATTCACTACACAATTCTGTAAATGAAACATAAGATTGGAAAAGGGATCAATTTGCAATTGATAAAGTAATTAAGAGAATCTGTTTGTCTAAGCATCGGTAGAGCCCTGCTCCACCAGAGAATTTCTTCTTCTGAGTCTCTAATACTTGTCTTTCTTCTTCATCTCTCAGCTCTGCCACTAGGCTGAACAGATCATTGACCTGATTTTTCCTCACATAGCTGTTTTCTCCGTTGCCCTCTGCCACTACTCAGGTAAGGAATCAGAGAAAAATTACACAGGAAAATTACAATACATATTGTGTTGAGAAAAGGTTGGCCATTCATCAGAAAATTTACTGGGATAGTTTCACCCTACTATTAGAGCATCCTCAGTCCTTCATGGTTATTTGTCACAGGAAATGTCACAGTCTTGTACATATGACAGCCACAATATTACATTTTCCTAATGCTTGCCAATACAAAGAAATATGAAGCAACTTAATTTTTCTTTTTGTTCTCAACAAGTACTGACATCAAATAGGACACCAGGATTTCAAATGAATTTTTAAAGGATAAATGACTTCTGTTTCATGAAAAGTTTACATTTATGGTCTGTAGATTACAGTCTGTTAGATACTCTAATTGTGTGCCTGTAGTTTGTGCAATACAAGGTTTTAAGTTCACCACTGAGACAGAACTCTGGTCGTTGCTCTCAGGCTGTGCCCATGGCATCTCAAATTGACACTTTTGATGGATCCAACTCTGCACAAAAATGCGTCTCCTCATCAAAGAGTATAAGAGTTATGACTTATGAATAGAGCTCTGACCCAAGTTCCTGGGATATTTCCAGGCAGCCATGGCTTTCTAACCACATACACCTTAAATTAATTTCTAATCCCAAAATCTACAGACCTACAACTGTAATGGGGCATCACTGATATCATTGCCATGCTCTACATTTTGTGGTCATCTTTCCATCAATTAATAGAAAGCAATGTGCAAATATTATTATTTAAAGTTCTTTTGGATAGACAGAAAGTGGCCCAGCAACTTTGACTTTTCCAGTGACAAGTAATTAAGAAACTCAAATTTCAAATTCCAAAGAAATATATTTTGTCAGTGGATCATGAGAGAAATAGAAAATTACTCTCTTTTCTGTTTCAGTTGTCTGATTTGAAAAATAAAGGAATAGTCTCTTCATATGTATTCATATTCCAAAGATAAAAATCTGATGCCCATTTTGGGCAAAAAGGTATTTTTAATGGATTTCTTTTTTTTTTTTGTCACATAGTGTGATATCTGAATGGCATGTTATGATTCATTATGACATGCCTTGAAATATCATGAATATATTTTATCATGAGGGTATATATTTTTAAATATATTGAAATTTGGTTTATTTTCCTAATTACTGTCCTACTGATTCCACTGATTTACGTTCACTTATGTTGAATTTTCTGTGTGTGCACAGGTTTTACATGTAGAGTCATATGTCAGCTAATACTGAGGAATAAAGTTATTGTGTATTATACATAGTTTTGTCTCCAAAATATTGTAATATGTGAATGTACTATTCTCTTACGCCATAGTAGACACGTTGTTAATGTGTTTCATTTATTTAAGTACAACTCTTTACTGTTCATGTTTAGTAATGTATAATTTATTAATGAAATTTGAGACATGATTAAACAAAAGACCTAAACCTTAGCCTTTTTTACATGAAAAATTTACTAAATTCAATTAGACTTTTTTCTGAAGAGTATTGCACAGTAGTTTTGATGTCTAATCCATTCTTCTTTCTGTCTTTTTGGCTTTTTTTTCTTCAGCTGTAAATTATGCAAATTGCAGTTATGTCTGTCAAATTCAGTGGTCCTCTGTGATGGAGTCACTGCATCAGTGAACAGCTATGGATGTAATCTATCTGGACATCTGTAAGGGTTCTGATATAATCCCCCACAATGTTCTTTCTGCTAAATTTAGAGATAGGGTTTGATGGATGTACTGTTAGATGGATAAGGCAATGTCTGGCTGGCCTCATCTGAAGAGTTACAGTCAAGTGAAAATCAGTAAGGAATGCTTACCCAAGGTAAGATCTGTATTGGGACCAAGAGTACTGAATATTTTCATCGATGGCATGGGCAGTAGAACTGATTACAGTTGGCAGATTACACCATGCTGAGTGGTGCAGCTGATTTGTTAGAAGGAAAGGACGTCATTCAGAGGAAGCTTGAAAAACCTAAAGGGTGGAGCCAAGTGCAAGGTTTTGAGCCTGAGTGGGATCAATCCCCAGTATCAAGACAGACTGAGGAATGAATGAATTTAGAGTGGCCCAGCAGAGAAAGACTTGGGCATATTGGTGGGTAAAAAATTAGACAGGAGCTGGCAGTATGTGTTTGCAGGTCAGAAAGCCAATGGCAACCTGGTTTTCATTAAAGGAAGGATGGCCAGCAAGTCAAGGGAGGTGATTCTCTGCCTCTACCTTGCTGCCATGACATCCCACCTGGATTATTACATCCAGATCTGGGGTCTCAAGGCATGAAAGACATGGATCTTTTCAGACAGATCCAGAGGAAAACATGAAAACAGAGGATTGAAAAACTTGTGATGGAGAAAGGCTGAGAGAATTGGGGTTGATCAGTCTGGAGAAGAGCAAGAGAAGACCTTCTTTGAGCCTCTCACTATTCCAAGGGGCTTATAAAACAGGACAGTTTACTAGGGCCTGTAGTAACAGGACAAGAGACAATGGTTTTAAACTAAAATTTGGTTAGGTTCAGATTAGAAAAACTAAGATCTTTTCATGATGAGGGAGGTGAGACACAGGAGCTGCTTGCAGGTGTGGATGCCATCCTTGCAATTGTTCAAGGTTGGAATGGATGGGGCTTGGAGCAACCGGACCTTGTGAAAGACATCCCTGCCCATGGTGGGGGCTCAGACTAGCTGGTATTTGAAAGTCCCTCCCCACTAATTCTAGGATTCTGTATCCTACTAGCTATTCCACAGCAACTGATTGAATACCAGGCAATGAAAGCTTGAAATTAAACTGATCATTTGTCTCTTCCTCTGCAGTTGTTATTCTTGCTGTTATGAGACTTCACCCTGGGTCTTGTCAGTCACTTCAGTTCACTTTTCTTTCTACTTTTTGCTGTTAAAAAATACCTCTTTCATTAATAAATATATTTTGCTACCCCAGGTGCTGAAATCCCAAACCTTAATTCCTTCAGAAAAGATTGTTTTTTCCATTCCTTTATGCCATCCATGGCAGAATTATGAAGTGATAATTTTCAGGAACCTGTAGCATAGATAGGTTTACATTTTCTCCTGCTCTGAGGGTGCAGTATTACTTCTATAATTTCTCTTATAATTACTCAGAAAATCTCCCTATTTATATTTAAAAACTACTGAATTTATTGAATGCTTGAAATTGCTCATCTCCTCAGTGAATTAGGGCATTTAACCAATGATCATAAATAAAACCCAAAGGCATTAATTACTTCAGCCACCAAATAGCATCAGTGACCTGCAGATACCTTAAATATGAACTATAATAATCTGCAAGTACATTTATTTGTAGTCAGGCCTAGGGAATTTACACAAAATTTTCAAGACTAATATTCACATCAGATGTAATTTGTAGGTATTTAGTATCTGGATTAGCTTATCTTTAGAGATCTCCTCTCACCCAAACTATTCTAGGATTCTATGATTCTATTCAGGACGAAATTCATGACAGTACATTAAATGGCTACTTTAGACTGAGAATTTATATGGGCTAGAAATTGGTCTTACCTGGGTGTTATAATTTTTCATATACTCAGTAAAGGTGAAATTCCATCAAAACTATGTGTGTTTCAGAGCTGCTTAATCCACTGGAGCATGCATACTTTTCCACCTCAGTCATCTGTAAAAATTTCTCAGAGCAAGGCTGCTAAAATGAAACAGGTGAATCTTTCACCTGTGCAAATGAGTCAATTTCTTCCCAGGAAAGAAAAAAAAACCCCAAAACCCTACTCCACAATAACTGTTAAAGGTATGAAGTCTGTCTTTTGCAGATAGATTACACCTATATTTGGAAATTGAGAGTTTCCATTTAGAAAGGTAAGATAAAATCTCTGCTGGGAATTTGTGTTTGAGAATTTTCTTTGAGAAAAGAAGAGGAAAAGATAAGCCTGCACAAAAACAATCTGAAAAATGCACTGTGCACAAGTCATCAATAGCTTATTTTTAGTATCATTCAGGATAAAACTATTCATACTTATATACATACTTGTATTTTCTTGATGCGGGAAACAGATCTCATAGACCAGAACTGACCATCCTTAAACCACAGAAAAACATGGATTTTCTTATTTCTTTTTTTTCTTTTTTTTTTTCTTTCTCTTTTTTTTGAAGTTAATTATGAAGAATTATATGAAAAATAAGATGGTGTATTAGTACCTAAATATATGGCTGGAAAAAAAAAAAAACCACCTCATTTTAAAGAATATTTCTCACAAACTATGCCTAAAATGTCTGTGTGTTGTTATTGTTCACACAAGGGATAGGCAAATTATCTCCTCCACTCTGCCTGGACATGTCATTGATGTGTTTCTATTAACACTTTTTCCCTATTTCCTTCCCATGACCCTGAGCCCTTTTATGTAGTGCAAAAGTAATCAAGGGAATGATGAAAGAGACTGTTTTTTAAGAGCAGCTTCTTTCAGCCTTTATGGTAAGAAAGACACAGACATTGTTCAGAGCTGCAACTTCTGGAGCTCTTTTAACATTTGGCTTTAAAAAAAAGTGAGCTTTAGGAAAAAAAAAAAAATCTAATTATATATTTCTAGGTACACTCCCAGATGGTAAATATTGTTTTAAGTTCACAAAAATATGGTATTGTCCTTTAGCAAACATAGGTAAGATAAACATATATTTGATCAAAAAGCTAAAATACGAGTTGTGCATATCCTTGAAATTTTTACAGAAAGGCATAGACTGCTTGGGATTGTATAACTGGGCTTGGTAATTGATATCTCCACACTGATCTGATATGATATATGGAACTCAACTGAACAGAAACAGGAACTGTAACTTTGCTGGAGGTAGCTAAAGATGTTACTAAAGTGAAGCACTTTCTAAAATGTTAGAGCAAAGAGACAATAGTTATCCTGTCGCTTTCCTAAGTGGTCTCTTCCAACCTTTAGGAAGAGTGTTTGCAGAAAAATTTTAAAAAGTAATATAGGCCATATATAATTGATAAATTATTCTATTATATATGTGTATAGACATATATTTATATATATCCTAGTCATTCATAGGATATGGGAATGTAGTAAGCCTGAACAAAACTCACATACTGAATCACAGGATGTAGTTCTTATGTCTGGGGCGGATAATGGACAATACTTGATATGACAACAAAAATCTCTAGGAAAGGATGTCCCTGATCAGAACTTGGAGCAGGTCATGCTGCCTATAATGGAAACGCAGAAAACTAACAATAGACTATTAATGAGCACGTTTCACATGGAGATTCTAAACTCTATGCAATATGTGAATAATTACAGTTTCAAAACTTTCCTTTTAAAAATAAAACACATGAGAAATCAATTAAAATATTTTTTTTTAATTTGAAGAACTGATTTTTAAACTCAGTGAATTTCTCTGTGTAAATATTTGAGAGTTTATCTTTCTTGAGTAGTGAACTTGAGCTACTCAGAATCTATCTTTACCCAAAACATCACTCACAGATAGGATTATCTGACATACTGAAAGTTCATAGCCTAGTTTCTTTCAAATGCCCATACTTTTAATCTATACCTTTTTTCCACACCGATTCAGCTGAACACACAGAAATATGCAGAAATCTGTGTAATGTTATTACTGGCATGCACTGAGTAGTTTATTGTATTACAATTCAACCTTTTTAATTATGTCATGAAATAAATATCACTCTCCTATGTTATTAAACAAATTACCAAAAGCTGCCCACTCACTAAATAAATCAGGCAGTATAATTGAACATAAATATCTCCTGGTACCAACCTAATCTGTTGAGATAGCAAAAATGTTCTTTTCATTTCTATCACTAAGTAGAGAGGTCTGGTGTGTCAGGAAAGGCTTCACAACTTTTTTCGTTTCTTTGGAAATTGATAACATGTCTTTCAATTATCTGAATGGAAAAAGATAATAAATGTTGACATGCAATAAAAAAATCAAATCGATTCTCATAAAATCCTGATAAGATGCAAGTTGCTTTCAATAAAATTTAACCTCTAGTAAGTTTATATATATGTATATATGATGCCTGATGATTTTTGCTTTTTCCTTTATGCTTTCTGTACCCTCTATGCATCCCCTGTATGCATCACATGCATACATGCTGTGTATCATATCCCTTAGCCCACATGCTTGTAATTCCTGAAGCTTGATATTGCAGCTTAGTTTAGGCGTTTTGCTGGGCAGAGAGACCAAACATCCCAAGGAAGGAGTCAGTGTGCCCTGTGCTATCTTAAACCCGAGGCTCCAGCCTTGGGTGAGGCCTTTCTCTGGAACATCTTGTTAAACTGGTTCTGGCCTCATCCAGGGGGGATCTTTAGAATAGGGGACATTACTGCATTTGTTAAGTTTCTTATTGGGGAATCCTAGATAGGTATGCTAATTCCTGAAACCTATAAAACTTGTACCCGTGCTGTACACGGTGGTGCATTCTGCCATCGAGTTGTGCACCTGGGATCCCAAATACCGAGGTAAAACCCTTTTTATCCCCTTAACCGTGTCTGTGTCATTATTAAAAACTGGCCTTTCAAGGCAACATATATATATATATATATTGAGTTTAAAAGTGCTAATTAGATTTAAACAAATTTATCAAAACAAGTTCATGTCTCACGCAAATTAAACATAAAATTGTCTTGAAGAGCCTCTGACCTGAAACTTTTTGTTAGAGTATGCAACACAAAATCAGAAATTTGCTCTATTTCTACACAAAAATACAGTTTGCAAGAGAGGCTGAGATCACACTAGAGCTATTGCTCTACTGGGAAGAGATGCAAAGGAAGATTGAACAAAAAATTTTGTATGATTCTGACTCAAGTGTAAAGTCCTAAAATCTATACTGCCTAACATTTCTGAAACTTATACAAATAATATAGAAAAAAAGATTTTTCCAAACTCTGATCTCACATATTTTATAGGAAGTTTGGTGTGATTTCTCTTATCTCTGTTAAAAAGTGATGTAGATCAGAATCAGGCATAGGGAGGGAGTTCTGAAAAAACCTCTGGAACACACATGGAAAGAAATAATAATTTTTTAAAGTTTATATTCAATCTTACTCAGTTGTTTCTCCCTTTCTGTCCTCATAAAATTATGATGATATATGACTGTAAACATAGCTGCCCTGAGAAATGCAGTGCACTGAGAAACAGTCCTAGATGCATGACATTGAAATTTTCACATACTTCTACTTTTTTGAATTTAAAATGATGCTTAAAATACTGGGGCAATTTGAAACAGTAAACTTTTCCATAACTACATACAGCTGAGATTTCTCTAAATATTGAGAAATTCTGTGCAGACTGTCAACATTTCATTATTTTTCCAGGTTTACCGTACTAATCTGACGTGTTCATGTCATTAAGAATTTTTATTGTTATGTTTCATGTTTCTACCAGCATAGAAAGGGTTCTACACAGGGTCTCAGAAAATGTGATGGAATATGTTATAATAAAACTAAAAAGTATTCTAAGACAGGAGGAATAGGGTGTTTTTGCTCTAGCAAGGGGCAAAGTCTCTCATCCTTTCCTAGCAAATTTATGCTAAGATACTTAAGGGAATCCTATGAGTCTTTCCATCTGTTTTCCTTTAGAATTACTGACAAGGTCATAGTCTTGTTATGTGCTTGCTGCCTGTAGTTAGTGGAAAATGATCATGATTTATAGAAAAGGAAACGGAAAAGGAAAGGGAAAAGGAAGGGGAAAATGCTGTTTGAAATATGTTACATCCTCATGTAAGTATGTCTATAGATACATCATTTTGTGGAAGATCAAAGTTGATTGTGTCTAAAATTCCACTTGCCTTCGTTATTTGGCTTACTGTTTATTACTATTAATCTCTACAAGATACTGAATTGGAGAGGCCAGAAGTTGTTGGTCTAGCCATTATTTTTGTTTTCTCCTGAGAGAAAATTAAGGCCAGAGAATCATGCAGAACAGCTCTGTTCAATAGTTTAATATTGTGTGCCATTACTACAGTTCCCTCATCTGCAGATAAGGCAATAAGAGACAAAAGTGGGTGCAAGTTGAATCATTTTGAAAGCTTTGCATACAGGTACTTATTCATTGTAGGAAAATGTTTGTAAGGTACATAGAGTGACACATGCAAAGAAGATAAATTTCATCTAAGAAATCAAGAGGGAAAATGTGACAAGAGCTGGTTTTCACATTATGCATAAAATGTCATTTTCTCTCTAAAAATTACTATTTTGTCTATTTGCTTGTCTTGATATTTTCTTAGTAATAGATGGATTTGGTTTTTGTAATATTACACTCATACAGAAGCACCCAGACATTTTAAATACACAAGGGAGATTTATTCTCTTTTACTGTGTATTACTGGTCTCTCTAGAGTCACCTACTGTCAACAAATTGGTAGAGCTGCAGTCCTGCCATATTACTGCTACAAGCCAATAACAGTCTTTTCTGTCACTTCTGGAAGCTTTCCTTTTTCTTCTGTCATACTTCTCCTCCTCAACTATCTGTTGGTGCAAAAGGAAAAAATGCCTCATCATTCAGTATGAGAAAGACATGGACATAATGAAGTGAATCCAATGAAGAGACAAAAAGATGAATACAGGATTGGACCATCTGACATATGAGGAGAGGCTGAGAGAGCTGGGAGATTTCAGCTTGGAGAAGTGAAAGCTCAGGGGGATCTTATTCATGTGCATAAACACTTGACAGGGAAAGTAAAGATTTCACATACACTAGAGTTGCCTTCCCTGCTCTGAGCAGGAGGCTGGATAAAACATTTTCCAGATGGACCTTCCAACCTCAAACACTTTGGTGATTGCCTCAATAAATTCATAATACAGAATGTATTGACATTGCATTTAATCACAAAAAAAGACCTAGCAATTTTAAAACTAGTGCAGAGGAAAACTTACTCGAATATTTGTTAAAAAGGCATATTTTTTCTAAGTGCTAACTTATGTCAAAATTTAGTAGATGTAGGGTATTTTCTTGGAGAACAGAAATTTACCTTAATTTTGAAATATGTTTACTCAGGACTGCTCCAGCTAAGTGCATAGTACCAAATTGTAGGAAATGTAGGTATTTATTATAGGGAAATATAGGCTGAGTATGTCTCACTCTGAAAAAATACCAATAAGGATTCTGAAAAAGAGAAAGCATTAAGTCTCTTCATACCTTTGGAGAGTATAAAATCTGTACTCTTATCTAGTTTCTTTCAACATGTACCATAAAAGAGGTTTTTTTTTTTTTTTTTTTTTTTTTTTTTTTCAGAAGAAAAAGTGGGCATTTTTCTTGTCTGTGTCTAGGACACTCCCCTATACATCCACTCTTACTAAAATAAAATTATTTTCCATATGAAATTGTTATTTTAGGGCTTTTAAGCAAGCAGACAGAAAGACAAACAGAATCAGTCTTTGTTTCTCTTCAGTTCTTCTATTCTACCCTTTCAAGTACCTTCCTTCAAGTGTTATTGCTGTCTTAATTCAGTGAAAATACCTCTCCTCCACAAACAGCGATTCCTGCTGTTCCAGCTTCCATTAATCTGTGAACAATACCTATTTCTCAAACTTTTCAGTGTGTCAAATGACTATGCAAGCCCAACTACTACCCTCAGCCAAGATCTCTAGGGAGTCTGAAATGACATGACACCAAGTCCCCAAGAAGTAGAGATTCTGTACTTTTTCATGTTGGTGTATAAATCACCAAAGCTAAACAGTTGTTAGTTGCCACAGAGAGCAATAGGCAATAAGGTACCTGCTAATCTTAGTAATGACTGAACCCTTGAATCCAGCTAGAAACCTGTCAACACAGTAATGTCTTGCATAGCATAGATGCCAAAAGCATTTTCTTTCTGACATGAAGTTTTATTAGTCATTTGTAAGTGATTAATAATACCAAAAATTTTGTCTCTTCAAACAGCCAGAGTTTTCTGATGCAGCACCTCTGTGACCCGAATTCGATGGGTCAATGTGGACCATTTCTGCACCTCTTCCAGAGTTGTTTTCTTTTCCTTTCGATCTGAAATGACACTGTAAAAAAAGTTATTTTACTATGAGGGGAGGAGAAAAATTTCAGCTTAAAATCACCTTGGTGAGGCTTCTATGTTGTCTTCAACTTTGATTTATTCTCTAAAATAAATGTCTTTAGAAAATTTTCTTACAAAGACAAGTATTTAAAATCTTTCTCACTCAGGATAATATCATGCTGAGTACTTAGATTACATTTCTATGCAACTATGCCAGTCTTCTCTTTTAGAAATGTTTTCCCAGATTCACAAAAAATATTAATATTTCAAAGACTTGCTTGACTTTCTAAAGTTCTCCAGAAAAGTCACGATGTTACTAATTTTGTTTCAGAATTTCTTAGGTGCACCTTTGTCCACACATATAATTTAACATTTAATGAGAAAATGAGCATCTTTTAACATTTATAATGACTGATGATGTTAATATATGAGAAAACCCAACCACAGTAAAAACTGAGGCAATTGCTTAAAAAAAACCAACAAACTTCAAATGAGGGAATAAAATGGAAAATTGGCTTTGTTACATAGTGTTTCACATACAATATGTAATTAATAGTGATAAAAGTCAGAGACAAGGACAATGAGTTACCCCAGTCTGTTACAGAGTGAGGTTAAGACAGTTGTCCCATATTTTGACCCACAAAAGATGCAAACTTTACTAACAGCCACAGAAACAACAACCAAAACAATAAAGAAACAAATAAACAAACCAAAACACTCCCTCCCAAAAAAACCCAAACAAAACAAAAAAAAAAATACCCGAACCCAAGCTTTTCAGTCACTATGAGAAAATATGATCTTGCTCACAATGCCATTGATCTACCATGTTGTTTAATAAAAGTTGCTCACATGCAGTAAAATGGTCGTACAGACAAGCAAACATGCCCTAGCAAATCTTGCTAACAGCTGAAATTGTTCTCAATTATATTTAACTATAGCAGATCTGAGGACAAACAAAACAATTGCCTAAATAAGCAGGTGATGCAGCTTACAGAGAAAGGACACTGACACAATTCATGTACTACTGCAAGCCAAGCAGTTTTCAGGAAAGAGTTGTGTCTTACTCTTAGTCGTAATACTTCCTCTGCATGAAAAGCAATTTAATTTATCTTCTGGATTGTAGCCTCCTAAAAATTTTAAAGGTCATAAAATGATAACTTTAATCTGAATTGTGTGTGATAAATGTAGCATTACTATCTGAGGAGAAGCCTGAATTCAAAAACTTGAAAGTAGAGTCTACTGGTTTTTTTTTCACATTCCAGTCATGGTTCCCAAAATTTCAACACAATATAACAATTATAATTCATATAGAATAGATTTAAGTCCCAATGAAATCGATCTTTTATTTTAAGGGGTTATAATGTGCACATTTTAAAAAGAATAAGTTGTACTCAACATACACCTTAAAGCACTTTAAAATCACATTTTGTGTTCCAACACCTGCAGTTTATCTTCATCATACATTCTTATATGTGTATATAATGCTTGTTTGTCATATAAATTTCCATATTTATTTATATTCTTATAATGAAAAATTAGTTATATTATTTGAAGCATTTTAATTATGTCTAACTTCCCCTTTCCTGTTTTCTTATACTTTCTGTTTGCATTGAATATCACACTCCTGAAAAGAGTTTGCACTGTATTAAGTGAAGGAGTAAGCCCTATATCAGCTTAAGCAGCTTAAGTTAAATGTGATTTTTGTGTTGCACATATCTGTGAGATATTCATGGATATCCAAGCTTTGCAGATGAAAATGTTCTTGTAAAGAATACTTTGAATCACATCTCTGTACAGCATTCTGCACACCATTCAACAAACCCGCCAAAATCTGAGGTTTCATTTCCCATGGTAGTGGAATCTCTTCCCCACAGTGTCAATTTTCCAGTTATTTAAGCACTGGTTCCCCTGTAGCATCAGATGAAACTGACCAATGAGAAATAGTTGGTGTTCATTTCAAGGCTGAAATTTCCACTTATCATGCAATCAAGATGCTATTTAAAGTAACTGTTTTGAAACCAGAAATATATATATATACTAAATGGACAAAGAAAATCACGGGGTTCAGAGAGACTGAAAAGATTGAAAATCAATATTCCTCCTAAACTTGGAAGAAGAAAATAAATATTCCATACATAACTCACATAATATTTTTTCACTTTGTGCTTACCATTTCTTCTTATTTTATGGTAATGCCCTACACAAGGGTATATAACACCTCCAGCCATCATAAATTTGTCAACAACAAACTGTGTCAAACCAATCTAATATCCTCCCATGACACAGGAACAGCCTTGTGGCAAGAGACAAAAAAGATGTCATGTCTTGACTCTGGTGCATTTTTTGATGCTGTCTCATATGACATTCTCTTAATGAAGTTCAGAAAACATCATTTGGTGGAAAGCTGTTGTAACAAGTAAAAATGTTTCCAAAAAGATAATAGCACCACTGTTTCCCTGGCACAAAGAATGGATGAATAAACTGAGAACCTGTGTCTGCTGCCAGAGAATGTCATCAAGGTTGACCTGACAATGCAGGCAATAGGCTATTTATTAAATTTTCAGATGTACAAAACTGGAAAAGATTGCCAGGGTGTTGGAGGAATAAGAATTTAGAGAATGCCTAATGAACTGGGAAAAAGGCTGGAAAAACAGGATGAAATTTATAAGATATGCCAGAGTAAGTGTAGGAAATAATTACATCTCAATTAA